>JBBYHK010001837.1:0-12502 GCA_038382065.1 Adansonia grandidieri | reverse complement strand
CAAAACCTCCCCAAGCCAAGCATGTTAACCTCAACCAATGAGGACTAGCATGAACTTAGCATTTTCCTTAAAGTTAGAAAAAAACATCTTGGGGAAAACTAAGTTTTCCAAATGTGGAATCTTGGTTAAACGAGCACAAATATTCTAATATTCCAACAAAAAATGGCCTTGTACTTGTACCCAAAATGTTCATGCCTTGTTTTTGAGTCAAAACCTTAAGTGGTATGATCAACGGGCTATTTCATCATCCCAAAATACTCCAAGGCTGTGCAAATGAGTTCATGATGCTCATGCCACTCTTTCCCTTTAGTCATGGACATTCAAATGTCGATGACTTGATTTTGGACCCGTAAACCTAAAGAAAATAAGAAATACCCTCTGCTTTACTTTATCCCCTGCTGGCAGCATCACTGTTACAAATTGAAAAATTACTTTAAATCCCAAATGATTTTTCATGAATTTTATAATATTTTTCTCTGAAAGTATGTCAAAATATCTTTAAAACGAGGTCTTGTTCATCCTCGGATCAATCCAGATGAAAGAGTTATGATTTTTCAAACCAAGACTATCTAGAATCCCTGGAGTGAACAAAGTGCATTCTGGTTGGGCCATTTAGCCCACCAAACGATACTTCCAAATTTGTCCAACATTTTTTGTAAAAAGTTCATGAAATTCCCTTTCTATAAAGGCATCATTTGCAATTTTCTGATACCAAACAAGTCCGAAATGATTTTTCAAATTTTGACACACCCTTTTCCTTGCATGCTCTGTTAGTAGCATAATTGACCCAAATTTGAAATTTTATTTCCATGGCAATTGATTTTTTTAGATATTAGGAAAACTTTTAGATTGATCCTCGTCAAGTTACCTTTCTAATGGTATCTTGTCCATCCTCTAAAGCCTTCAAACCAATTTAGAATAAATCTAGAAAGTGGGATCGCGTAATGCTATCCCTGTTCTCGATCATGGTCAGAATTAAGATGTTTTCCCAAATTTCGTCTCGAGGCATTTGAATGTCTCCGTACCACCTCGATCAGACTTGAGAACATGTTTCGACCTCCTACAAGCTCATATCAAGGAACGAACATATTTTACATCTTCAACATCCCCATTCATAATAATTTCTTTTGCTAAAAATTGTCTAAATGCTCACTCATTTTCTAAATCACAAAGTTTCATCAACTTTAATTTTTTCAACTTGACTTCTCCAAAGAGTTTCAGACATGTCACTTTTGGGGATACTCCAACCCCGACCTTCTAAGGGGACACTCCAACTCCGTTCTTCAAATTTGTCAAGCACTAAAAAAAACTTTCTTTGTCAAATATTTGCCATCCATGGGGATACTCCAACCCTGACTTTCTAAGGGGATACTTCAACCCCATTTTTCAAAATTGTCAGCCTTAAAAGAAATCTTTCTTTGTCAAAATTATTCATTATCCATGGGGATACTCCAACCCCATCTTTTCGAGGGGATACTCCAACCCTGTCTTTCAACTACAATTAAATTTTTCTCCTTCTTGGATTTCCATGAACATGTCAAACAAACCTAGTTTAATCAAGAAACCCAGATGCATCTAAAAAATTATCAATTCAGTTATTCCCAGATAATCGATGCCAATTCCGAGATAAATCCGATAGTCGATCCCTTTTCTTTGTCATTGCATTGAATGATCCATGTTATGTTACTTCATTTATTGCCTTACTAACATGATTTCTTCGTGATGATTATTTGCATTCATATTCTCCAATCATTTCAAGTAAAATTAAGGGTAATATTCCACTCGAGTATCTCTCTAGTGCCTAAAGTGGAATATTTCATTTTTCAAAGTAAAATCCAGAGGTCATTTTTATTAAAAATCTCTATATTCCCTATCTCTCTGAGGTGTATATAAGATTAAATCTTTTTCATCAAAGCCTAGATTTGTATTTCTATAAGATTCATGCATTAAAAGGGGTTATATTGAAATAATGATGAGTTAAGATCGAAAGAATCAAAATTCAGATAAGACATAGCTAGTAAGGTTCTGATTTCGGGTGTCGTGAAGAGGTTCATACCTCATTATGCATAACTAACTCCTAAACCTAAATGATGAATCTTTGTATTACGTAGACCACGGGATCAATGTTTTGAGTTTTGTAACTCAAAACATAGGTTTTAATAGGCATTCGATCATGCTTAGCCTGAAATGATCGGTGGTGACTCCAAGCATTGGCCATTTCATGATGGTCACCCAAGACCAATAAGATGAGCAATTTGTCTTATGGTCCCCTTCAATGTATCATAAGTAGAGAATCTATACTTTCTCGTTCTCATCATGTCTTGAAAGAAAAGTCTTGGTCAAGAAGATATTCCCAAGTCACAAAAATATTTTAAGTCGTATGCATCCATGGATCCGCGAGGATCCACCTTGGTGCATGTTGCGACAGCTTAGCCACTACGCTTGGGATAGTATAGAGAGTTAGGCCAATAACTGGCCATGTCTTGCTAGGTTTTCGGTTCCTTCGATCTTTAATCATTATTTAACTATGACCTTTTTTTCGTTTTGTCAACTAATCTTTTGTTCGGCATGATTGTCTGGATTATCTTATTTTCAAATAATCATCAATTTAATAAAAATGGTAATATGAGAGTAAGCAAAAAGGTGTCATTGTTTCCCCATCACACACCGCGCACTTGCATGAGCATTAGAGTCTCGCCAAACTCCGGCACATGGTTATAACCTAATCATTATGAGGAAGTAAGCTATCTGCCTTTGTGAGTAACCCTTCTCATAGGCATAGCAATAACTTTCAGGATGTAAATTGCCATGTCTCTCGTGAGTAACCCTCTGCATTTGCATAGGGAAATACATCACTAGATCAAACCTTTTTTGCCAAACCTGCAATGGGCCTAGGATCAGAGTGCCTTGACTGCCCCTATTGAACGGAGGAGCGATTTGGACACCTATTTAGGTGTCAATCTAAACCTCATATAGTGAGCCCTATGAGCTAAACCATGTCAAACCATACTAGAATGCTGCTAGAATACCTAGAGAATAGGTTCACTTGAGGACACCTTCCTAACCTTTACTCTTAATTACCATAATTATGTAGGTGACAATAAGTATAAAATTATCACCCGTATCTACATTTTTACCATTTATCAAGGCATGTCATCATGCCGCTCGAGCGATGGCTAATCTTTGTCTAAATAAGTTATGGTGAAAAAAACCACTGTTCGTAATGTCTTATGCTATAAGCCATTATACTATCTGAGTCACGGCTTAACACGCATCCACACTAATGGTGATAAACAAATATTACTATTGCTCAAAGATTTTTCCATCAAAATAAGATATTGCATCACCTCATGAAGGGTAGATTGTATCCTGGCATGTTGAAATGCTGCCCGTTTCTCATCTCACCACCTTGGTTGAGACATTTTATGAATTTTTTGTTCTGATGTTCTTAAATTCTTTATTTCCTTACATTTGTCTCCTATATGTTCCACTAACTTATTTTTCTTTATTTGTATTTTGGTGCATGCATCATTTCATCATACCTATCATGATTATCATCATTTTGGGACAATTGTTCTAGTTTGGTGTTCAACAAGGGGCATCATCTATGGAGCAACAACTTATCTCCACTATCGAGTCCTTCAAAAACGTTAGAACATGGTCAAAAGGTTGCCTACGTTAAGACGGGGACATCCTAAAGCCCGACTACATCTTAGAAATGCATGAAGAGGTCAAGATCGATTTTTGTCAGAATGATTGTCAAGAATTGAGTCGCGTTTGGGATAGTTGGGAAAGCAACAAGAAAGAAGCCTTCATTAAAAAGTATAGGGATATGCTTTTTTACTTCGAGTTTAGTTGGATGAGGGCTTACTGCGAGCAGTGGTATAGTTCTGGTATCTAGCCTACCGATGTTTCACCTTTAACCAATAAGATTTAGTCCTTACCATTAATGAATACACAGCTTTGCTCAACATAGAAAGGGCTAAGTCTGATCGCCTTTACTACAAAGTGTTAACGCCTCCTCTATTAAAGAAAAGGTTGAGGCAAGTTCTTGGGGCCATAGAAGCATGAGTTGATAGTCACGTCAAGGTAAAAGGAAGTAGCGAATGCATTTCTTGGGCCAGCTTGAAAGAGGCCATGGTAAATCTTTCTCATAAAAAAAGCTCAAGATGTCTACGCTCTGGCAATTTATGGGCTCGTTATATTCCCAAAGACTTTGGGTTATGTAGAGGCAGTAGTCACAGATTTCTTTTCTCGCCTATGTTACAACATCAACCTTGCTCCTGCCATCATCGTCGAAACCATCTGTGCCCTCAACTTTCGTAAAAGAGCGAGAACAAAATGGTTTATCGGGTATGACCTATTGCTCCAAATATGGCTCCTAGGTCATCTCAATGTGAGGGAGGAAAAACCAAACGAAATTTCTTCTTCAAGATCAGTCCTCTTTTGATGGCATTGGAGGAAGACTGTCATCAAGATAAGACAGAAAAGCATGGGGTCAAGGAATTACGAAACGTCAAGGAGGAAGAAATCATATGGAGAGCCCCATGGGTGTTCTCTCAGTTAATTGTGTACAGATGTGGAGACTACACTTATGTACTACTCCTGGGATTATGGGGAAATACCAATTGTGCTCCTCTATTGGTATTACATCAGGTCCAGTGCCAGCAATTCATCCCATTCTTTGAAGACTTGGGCATTGGGATTTTGAATATGGAGAGCCTAATTATAAAGCAAAAGTCTAGTTAGCTTTCCAAGCTTGGAAGAAGGTCCATTGTATGGAAAAATACTAGAGAGGAAGCCCCACCATGCCTAGATACGAAGAATGGAGACTCTGCCATATCAATGATCAATTCCCACCACCCAACTCTGGGATACTGCAAATCCCAATAGAGGAACTACCTTCTAAGATTGAGCTACTTAGGAGGGAGATTGAGCGAGAAAAAGCATCTTTTGCCACAAAAATCTCTTGACTTAAGGAGGAAAAGGGCCATCTAGAGATGAATATCTATCTTAGGAGCAGTGAAATGGATCGAGTCATTAAAAAAAAGGATTGCTTTAAAGATGACCTCGAAAGCCTAATCAAGGATTATGTGATGCTCTGAAAAGCTAACAAGTCTTGACGTATTGGCAAGACATGAGTTGAAGGGGAAGCGGAAGTTACGACTCTCAATCGCAAGCTGAATCAGCAAAAGGAGGAAGTCAAAACCAACAAAGAAAAGTTCACAAAGGCACGTGCTCTTGCTTCCACCTACCAACGAAGGAATCAAAGACTCAAGGCCCAAATACAAGATGCGAGAGTCGTCAGGGTTGAAAATGAAGCCCTTACTCACAGAATCTGGGAGTTAGAACAGTCTTTTCAAGATCATCAGGGTCATATCAATGAACTAATAAGGGCTTCCGAGCAATGCGAACTAGACTGGTAAGTGACAATTGACCAAGCATGTCTAAACTACCAAGAACAACATCAACACCTCATTGAACAAGTTTAGATGGCTCAATGAGAGGCAGATGACAAGATTGAAGTAGCTCAGTCCATAAGGCAAGACATCATACCTGTTGGAGATCGTGAGCAAAAATTTTTGGGTTTTTCTGATGTGTGATTACATAATGTAAACATGTTAGATACTTTTAGACGTAATCATGTCATAAAAGAAAAAAAAAAAACTTTTTATGACTTTATGAATGATGTTATTGACGAAGCTATTCCAAGAATCGTCTCTAATACATATGCACATTTAATTTCACCATTTTCATTACACTTGCATCAATTATTCATTGCATCATAAATGCTTATCAATAAATATATTTTTAAATAAAAGTCTAATATGGGAATTGGGCCATAAAAATTCAAGGGATTCCAAGATCAATCAGGAACATGAAACCTTACATCATGCACTGTTACAACACATGACACTGTAAGCAAATCATGGAGAGCGATAATGAAGCTTGTATTGAGCGACTTAAGCTAATGGTTAAGGAATCACAGAACCAGAAGCTCTGTCAGCAAAGCAAAATGCAAACTCAGATGGTGAGACTTAAGAACTAATGATAGCCTCTATGAAAGACAAAGGTTAAGCTAGCACTGCTAAACCAAGGAATGATCCTCTAACATTGAAAGTCCCCCTACCAATAATCTAGAACTAGCCCAAGGGGAAATTAGATAAGAACAACGGCCTACTCCTCTACCTACCGCTCAGGCTCCACCATTCGTTAACCTAAATCCCATTGCGCTAGGTTAATTCATTCTCAGTATTCAAGAGGTGAACGCAAAAGTCTCATCAGTAGATCTGATAGCCCTTGACCATGAAGAACCAGATAAAACAGAAGGTCAAAAGTCCACCATGACTATGGAAGAAGTGAGCAAATTCTAGCTACTGGAAAAACACCTCCAAGCCATTGAGGGGAGTGACAAGTTTAGAGCTCTTGACACCCAATCGCTATTTTTGGTGTCCAACCTTGTCATTCCCTTAAAGTTTAAAGTTCTAGAGTTTGAAAAGTTTAATAGAACCACTAATCCTTCTATCCATGTCCAAATTTACTTGCAAAAGATGGCTGGCTATGAGAAAGATGAAAAGCTCTTCCAACATAGCCTTACTAGATAGCAGCTCGATGGTATATCGAGTTAGACAATGTGAAAGTTCAATCATGGGTCGACTTGGCTAAGGCATTTCTAAATCAATAACAACACGTGTCAGATTAGGCACCAGATTGACTTTCCTTGATGAATTTTGAGAAGAGATCCACTAAAAGTTTCAGACAATATGCTCAAAAGTGGAGAGAAGAAGCAGCCCTAGTCTAGCCTCCCCTTATAGAAAAAAAGATGATAGTCACTTTTATTTACACCTTATGTGCTCCTTATTACAAGAAGCTCATATGGAATGCCACCAAGAAATTCGTAGACTTGGTTCTCTATGGAGAAATGATCGATGTCGTCATCAATAGTGGTAGAATGTCTGCAAAGGAAACAGTTGAATTAAGTAAGAAGCCCATTGCCAGTAAGAAAAAGGAAGAGGAGGCTAATGCCATAAATTATGCTGGCTCGTCTTAACCAAGACAATGTCAAGCACCCAACCCTCGTTACTAAAAAATGCCATGTTCTTACCCCATCATAATATCTCTGCAACCAATCTATGCCACAACTTATAACCCATCACTTGCAATCCTATCAAACCCACCATAAAGCTACCCTCCATAAGTCCACTAAACTACCAATCGGACAACCAATAATGCACCCAACAATCGAGGTGCAAATCAACCAAGACAATATTTTGATCCCATCCATATGACCTATAAGGAGCTCTACCAAACCTTGCTCCAAAATCATTTAGTGGCCGTAATCTATGTCCCAAAAAAGAAGCCACCATACCTGCCACAGTACAACCCTAATGCCCACTGTGAATACCATACTGGGGTAGCAGGGCGTGACATTGAGAATTGCATGTATTTCAAATGAAATATGCAAAATCTAATCAACTCAAAAGTTTTGTAGTTAGGGATGAACCAGAGACCAAATGTTGCTGCCAATCCTTTAACAAACCATACTGAGCCAGCTGCAAACATGATCGATACTAAGCCTTACAATTTGTGTCCTTCCACCAAGACCTGATTTTGATGATGGGGTCATGACTGAAGCCCCTGCACTTTTCTTGTCCCTTTTATGTAATGTCAAGAAATGAAAACCTACCTGACCTTGCCCAAAGGCAGGTAGGTGTCCTATGTAAGGGGCATTTTTATCAAACATTATCGATGAAATGACTTTTGCTTATATCATTCCATATTGCATGCCTACATCACTTTTCAATTTTTTTCTCTCAATTACTATGTTACCCCTATTCTTATCCAAATCCCTAGGTTATGTGTGTGCCTTTTGCAATGCCTATTTTTTTACCCTTTTAGGTGTCCTGACAACAGTGACATGGATGTGTCTGATAGGTCTTTGAAGATCGATTTTGAATAGTTAATTTGAACTAATGAAGTTGATCTTGAAGAAGGTTTCGAAGAAAGCTCCGTACCACTAAACCTCTTACAGTTCAAGATCCAACATTATAATTCTATCAGTTATTGCCTAAATATGAATGAGGCAATTGAGGTAGCCAACAAAAACATCAAAAGAATAGTTAAGAAATGGCTGAGACTTACAAAGACTGGCATGAGAAGCTATCCTTTACACTTCATGCCTATTAGACCTCAGTTGGAACTTCCATGAGTCTTACCCCATTCTTTGTTGTCTATGGAATGGAAGCTATATTGCCCATCGAAGTTGGGATCCCTTCTCTCAGAGTCTTGATCGAAACCAAACTTGAAGAGGTTGAATGGGTCAAGAATAGATATGACCAACTCAACCCTATCGAGGAAAAATGCATGAAAGCCATTTGCCATGGTCAAATGTATCAAAGATGCATGATTTGAGTCCATGACAAAAAATGCACCCACGATAATTTCACCCAGGTGAATTGTTATTGAAGAAAATCCTCCCAATTCACAAAGACACACGGGTCAAGTGGACCCCTAATTAGGGAAAATCGTATGTCATGAAGCAAGCCTTCTCTAGAGGGGCCCTAATCTTGTTAGAAATAGACAGCAATGCCTTGCCCAACCTAGTCTAGTCAGATTCCATCAAGAAATTTTACACATAAGAAAAAGCATCCTTAAAAAAAACAAAAACAAACAAAAACAAAACAAAAACAAAAAAAAAAAAAAACAAGAACAAAAACAAAATAGAAAAACAAAAAACAAAAAAAATAAAAAAAGGAAACAAAAAGAGGTCCAGATGAAAATCCAAAAAGGGCATCTACGCAACCAACCTGACTACGGTTAAAAGCTCGCAAGGGCAACTTGAGAAGATTAATTTTGATGGGGCATAAACCAAGAGCACCTATAGGACAATGCAAAGCAATCCAAAGGATCTTTCGAAGATCAGCTCATACTAGTCACATTTATTATTCGAGAAAGATCCTAAAAAGCACCTAAAGAACATCCATGTCATGATTTTTAGAGGCATTTTTTGCCTAAAAGATTAACCTTCTAGCTACTCTATCACTTGTTTGTCAAAAGATATACCAAGTTATGTCTCTTTGTTGTCATGAATAAATATTGCCTTGTTTCTTTTAACCCCTGTACAATTCACATTACACTTGTCATTTAGTTGATAATATTTGGTAATCAACTGAAATATGCATCGAGACATCTCGATATTATATTGAAAGGAAAAGAAAAGCACATGGAACTCTACTCCACCCTGATCATCAAGATCATGCACTTTTCACATCTAAACAATGCTCGACATGACCATACCCCAAATCGTTTCTTGCTTTCACAGGCCACATCTCAAGAAAAACTATTTTAGGCTAACCAAAAATTGACCCATGCATTTTATCAGAATCCTATCAAAACCAGAGACATCAACCTAATTAGGTAAACAATCTCCAAATTATTGGCAATGCCTTCCGATTGTTAGGAAAATGATTGAGCTTCCTGAATCGGGAAATACAACAGTTCAAATTCTTGAGACTAGATTTTTGGTCATATCCCTAATGGAGTTGGGACAACCTACAATCCCCAATAGGATTAAGAAAATTTTCATCTATAGTTGCATCAAAGACAAATCGCCATCCCTATGAGGGTCTGAATGACGTACAAGAAAACCTACGGCTATCTCCCGTATTAGGCTTCATATCATGCAACCATGATAGCATTTCATATCATGCACTCATATTACTATCATACATCATCATTTTTACAATATCACTTCAAACCAAGTTTACTGAACCTCCAAGGAATTCTTGGTAAGAACTTTAAGCTTTGCAAACCAAGTGTCATTCAGGTAAAGTTCTTTTCTTCTTATCACTCATGTCAAAACCCTTGTTATCAAGAAACTACTATCAAAGTGCTAGTGTCAAGAAATTATTGTCTAGAAACTATCATAAAAAACTTTTGTCAAGAACATTCTTCAAAAGCTTTGTCAAGAATTTTGTCAAGAACTAGTGCTAAAACCCTTTCATCAGGAAATTTTATCATGAACTTCTGTGAAGAAAAACTTGTACTAGAAGTTTTATCGAAAACTTTGTCGCCACCCTTTTTAAAGCCCATAAGTCAGTGGCACCCTTTTCAAAAGCCCACAAGTTAGTGAGACCCTTTTTGAAGCCCACAAGTTAGTGGCATCCTTTTCAAAGCCCACATAAGCTGGTGGTACCCTAGTCTAAGTCAAAGCCTACACAAGCTAGTGGCACCTGAGTCAAAGCCCACACAAGCTAGTGGCATCTAGTTTGAGTCAAAGCCTGTATAAGCTGATGACACCCAAGTCAAGGCTCACACAAGCTGATGGCATCCAAGTCTAAGTCAAGGCCCACACAAGCTGGCAACACCCAAGTTAAAGCCCACATAAGCTAGTGGCACCTAGTCTGAGTCAAAGCCTGAACAAGCTCGCGGCACCCAAGTCAAAGCCTAAACAAGCTGGTGGCACCCTAATCTAGGTCAAAGCCCGCGCAAGCTGGCGGCACCCAAGTCAAAGCCCATATAAGCTAGTGGCACCTAGTCTGAATCAAAGCTCACATAAGCTGGCAGCACTGGAGTCAAAGTCCACACAAGTTGGTGGCACCTAGTTTGAGTCAATGCCGCACAAGCTAGCGGCACCTGAGTAAAAGCTCGCACAAGTTAGCAGCACCCAAGTTAAAACCCACTTAAGCTAGTGGCACCAAGTCTGAGCCAAAGCCCACACGAGCTGGTGGCACCCAAGTCTAAGTCAAAGCCCACACAAGTTGCAGCACCTAAGTCAAAGCCTACACAAGCTTGTGGCACCCAAGTTTAAGTCAAAGCCCACATGAGCTGGCGACGCTCAAATCAAAGCCACACGAGCTGGTGGCACCCAAGTCTAAGTCAAAACCCACATAAATTAGCAACACTTGACTCAAAGCCCACACAAGCTGATGGAACCCAGGTTTAAGTTAAAGCCCATATGAGTTGACGACAGTCGAATCAAAGCCCACACAAGCTGGTGGCACCCAAGTTTAAGTCAAAATTCGCATAAGTTAGCGACACCCATATAAAAAATCCATGATACTCTGCACCTACCTAAGGGGGTCAAACCTTAGAAAACCTACCACCCTAGTGTTTTGGGGAGCATCATTCCACCCTAGAGAAAATAGTGTCTATTTGTCTTTTCCTTGTTCCTGATTCTTAGCAATGATTAAAGAGGGGCAGCTGTAGATACCTTATTTTATCTGGACTAATTTTTTAGCAATCTGGAGCACGGACCTGAAAGAGGGTAATGTCGCCCGACAAAAAAGTATTTTAAGGAGGTCAAGAAGGCCTATGGATCATATCAAAGGTAAATGCAAAGATGTGGTATCAAAAGACGTAGTTCAAGGTGTCTGGGGATAAAAGATATGGGAAAAATCATAATTTTGCTTGAATATATCGATACATGGTTCTCATGTATCGATATAATGCTCCAATGATCTATAAATTTGAAATGTCCCTATTTGTATCGATACAACATGTGAATATCGATACATGAGCTTATGAATCGATACAGGAGCTCTTGTATCGATACTAGGCCATGCTAAGACCAAAATGTGCATTCTACAAAAAAATGTATCGATACATATCAACATGTATCGATACAATGATTATTGTATTGGTACAATGTTAATTGTATTGATACACTCAAGGTTTTTAGACCAAATGTATCAATACATTTTGCAATATATCAATACATATAGGCCATTTTCCATGGTTCGAGCATTTTTGACTCGTCCACCATTGATCCAAAACTCGATTTTAACTCATTTCTTTGCATCTGAAAAGATTAAAACCCATATCAAATTATGAATTTAGACTTTTGAATTCATCAAAACATTTTTTTTTAATTCTAAATTAGATTAAAAAGGTCAATGTCATATGATCACCCTACTCCTTCGTAGTTTGTTAAGCAAGATCACCATCAGCCACCCTACTTGCTGGAAAATCATTTCAGCATTTAAACTAGCCACCCTATGTCCATCACATTGGTAGTAAGTTGCTCCCTATAGCCACTCTATAGCCACCAAGCTGACATCACTTTGTCCCCCTTGAGAAATGACCAAAAACACCTCTAAATTAGCTCCAAAATGATGGTATAAATAGACTACTTAAATCTCAGCTAAGGGACTTTGCAATTCTAAGGTGTTTTACTTCTGAAAACATATTCCTACATCAATAAAAAAAACCAAAAATCTCGTAGCTCTTCACTCACTACCCTAAAACACTCATTCCCAACCATTACATATTCTAAAAATCACCCTTATCCATACCAGAACCAAAACCTATTGTTTCACTCTTTTTCTTCCTTATTGACAACAAGGAAAAAAGGAAAATTCAAGGCATCTCTGCTGCTCTAACTATTTGGCCAAAATTGAAGTCTTATTGGTATAACTTCCTACTTAATCACTTTCATTTTTTGTTTTTCAGCATCTTCATCATTTTAGTGAGCTCTCCATGTTTCCATCACCCTCTTAGGATT
>JBBYHK010001787.1:0-12507 GCA_038382065.1 Adansonia grandidieri | reverse complement strand
TTCATTGATCACCAGAACAATGTTCCTGGTTACTTTATCTTCATTTTCTAGACCGATTCCTCTGTAGAAAAAAAATTCCTCCAACGAGGGGTAGAGAGTTGATTTTTTGCCTAACTGTTGGCCAACACCCAGGGATGGCTGCCCTACTCTTATTCTTTTTTTGAATTTCTTCTTCTCAGCTCTTTTCAGCTTGAAACCTAATCCATATTTGTCTTTATTACCATTGACATTAATGGCCTGGCTGATTCCTTGCAAACATCTCCTAAGTCCACTTCCAGCTCGAGCTTCTTTCTCGACTATAAGCCTGAGACCCATGCAGGTGCTGTTTGAAAGTCAAGGTTCAGGATTATAGAGCCTTTTGCAACAAAAGTGGCATTGATGATTTCAAAGGATTTAAAAGAGCACTCCTCAGTTTCAGTATTTACTTCAATGTAAGAAGCTTCAGTAAAAGTCATGGCCATAATGTCTTCTTCCCCGGATAAGCTAACCAACTTTTCATCAACTATGAATTTAACTTTTGATGCAAAGATGATAGGATGGCCCCAGCAAAATGAATCCATGGTCATCCTAACAAACAGTTGTATGCTGGGATAATATCCATTACATGAAATTTGATCTCAAATAGGCAAGGGTCAATATCTAAAGTGATCAAGATAGTTCCCTTAATTTCTCTTTTGGTCCATCGAATACCTTAACAATTGTGTGGCTATGCTTGATCTGATTGACATCAACTGGGACGTGAGATAACATGATTAACAGCATTACATTTAAAGCTGATCCATTGTCAATAAGGACTTTAGGCAGAATGGTCCCTCTACAGTAAGTTATGATGTGGAGAGCTTTTATTGAAGTGCTACCCCCTGGTGGGATCTCATTGTCATTAAATAAAATGAAATTGTCAGCAACAATGTTATTTACTAGGCGATCCAGCTTATTTATGAAAATGTCTTAAAGAACATAAGCCTGGTTGAGCACTTTCAACAAAGTATTCCGATGCACTTTTGAGCTGAGCAACAGGGTTAACATGGAAATCTTTGCCGATTGCTGCTTAACTGTTCTATTATACTATACTCACTGTGTTTAATGAACTTAAGAAATTTAACAACCTCTTTTTCCTTGAGTGGTTCCTGTAGTTCTACTAGGTGATCATCGATAACCAGTGCTTTTCCTTGTCCTTTTAACTTAGTTTTTACACTAGTTTCATTGATTTCTGGGCCATAAATGGGACCATTCCTTGTCATATGGCTTACCCCAGTTATATCGATAGCTACCAGTTAGCTTGTAACAACCTCTAGAGTTGTTATTCCACCGTCATACTTCCATGATACTTGTTTGTTATTTTGATACATGAATGGAGTTGGTGTTTTAATAATAAGTTTAGGAGTAACTTTAATCTTAGGTGGTATGATCTTTGGCTGCTTGCAATGAATGATAAAAGGGCGACTAACACCATAGGGTAACTACGATGATCCTTCACCAGCAATGTTGATTGATTTTTCTTTATCCATTCTAACTTCTTCAAAGAACCTAATTTCACCATTGTCCATCATTCTTTGGATTATGCCCAAAAATTCTATGTAATTTTGTAAAGTGTGCCCTAACATTTTGTGAAATTTGCAGAAGTTAGTACTGGGATTAGATTAACCTTTGCTACTTCCATGATCTCAACTAAAGATCCCTTTTTCAGTTAAGATTATCCATACTTTTTCCATAGAAGTCCTAACTTCTTAGACTTTTGACTTCCTTTGATCTTCTTCTTCAGTGATTAGAGCATCAATCCTAGGTTCAGTATGATTTGGTAAGGGATTTGCTACCATATTAGGTGCTGAACCATTATCAATTCAAAAGGCACCCCTCTCAAGAAGACTTTGAACCTTTTGCTTAAAGGGCGTACAGTTTTTGATCAAGTGACCAGCTACTGCATGATACTCACAGTGCAGATTTGGGTCATGCCAATTGGGGTAATTTCCTTCATATGGTTTGGAAATGATTGGAGCCACTAACTGTGCCTCAAAAAGCTTATCAAACATTTCTTTATAAGAGTAAGGAAGAGGTTCATAACGAGATCTAAGTTGGTTGGCTCTTTGGGTTAGTGGATTAACATTGGGTCTTGGTTGGTTTTATGGAGGAGGGTTCAAAGCGGTGGTCTGAGGTGATGTTAAAGGAGGAGCTCTGGGTATGTTAAGAGAGTAAGAATTCTAGATTTGTTGTCTTTGGTTTTGGTAATACGGATGAGGTCCTTGATGATATGATTGACTACCGTAGTTAACGAATGAAGCTTTTTCTTTCTTCTTTCCTATCCTTAGCCCTTTTCTAGTAAAATACCCCTCAGTCATGATTTTACCAGCTTAGTAGCTATTTCAATCATCTCTCTCGAAATAACCAGATTAGCAAAATTCTTAGTTGCATTCCCCACTAATTTGTCATAATAGAGGGGACGCAAAGTGCCCATGAATAGCATCATGGTTTCTTTCTCAGTCAAGGGAGATTGAACTTGAGAAGCCATGTCTCTCCATCTTTGTTCATATTCCTTAAAAGATTCAGTAGACTTTTTCTCCATATTTTGATGAGTTAGTCTATCAAGCACCCATTTAACCATATGTTTATATTGTTAAAGAAATGCATTAGCTAAATAAGTCTAGCATTGAATTTGAGTGCAGTTTAGATCATTTTACCATCTCAATGCAGATCCAGACAAACTTTCTTGAAAACAATGAATCAAAAGCTTGTTGTTCTGGGTGTAACCAGCCATTTTCCTAATGAACATTTTAATGTGTGCTTGAGAAGAAGTAGTGCCTTTGTACTTTTCAAACTCAGGCATTTTAAATTTTGATGGAAGGACAAGTTTGTTACTAGACTGAGGTCCTCGACATCTATGCTACTATATAATTTGGCCCTTTCAATGGCCTTTAGCCTCTTCTCAAGAAGCTGTAGTTTTCTTTTTTCTATCTCTGCTTCAGCTTACTGTTTACCCTTCTGCTTACACTTTTCCTCTTTATCGATGCTAGGGCCTGCTGATTCTTCTTGGACAACTGCAGTTCTTGCACCTACCCCTTGTGAAAGGGCATCAGGATTAATGATGATGATCAGTCGGTTGGTAGTTGGGACATTTTGTTGCAGATTTTGGATATTGGTTGGTTGTGCATTCTAAGCATTAGCTATTTGTTCCTTAACTGGTACCCCCTAGATCCCCTGATAAGGGTATCAGTATATATCTCTTGTCGTTAATGAACTGGCTCCCTTGCCAATAACAACTCCATCATCCCCATGATCTGAGCTTGTAGCTCTTCTTGCCTTTTAAGCATGGCCTTTTGAGCTTGTTGATGACTTTCTTCTAATCTCTTTAATCTTGCCAAGTGATCTTTATCCATTCTTTTTGTTTTAAGTCTAGTATGGTATTGATGAGTGGGTAGTAGTTGGGTTGGTCTTTTTGAGTTTGCAATGTTTACCTTAACAATTCCATATTTTTTGAGTTAAGTAATTTTCAATTATGAACTAATAAAACTAATAATCATGTATTTATGTATGTACGTATATGTATGGTATGAGTATATGAATGCACTTGTAGGGATGCTTGCTTTAACTAAAGATTCCAAACTCGAAAATTTTCATTAACTTTGTGACAAATTACATGTTCACATCATTGATCATGTAGGGATTGCATCCAAGGAAATTCTTAATTTGATCATATTATTTCTGAGCTTTATCCAAAAATTAAAGTACAACGTCTCCATATCGTCCTACGGGATTAATTTGCATCTATAAATCTTTAATTCTCTCCACCTTTTTCCTTGCTTGGATGATGGCTGAGTGGACCTGCTCCATAAGATGATCTATGTATATTTGTCTGCCAAAAGAATTAGCTGCCCATCATTTGCCATCATCTTCAGCCCACTATAGTCTATTATCCCAATATGCATCTAGATCACGGTAAGCTTGCACCAAGGCACGAATATCATCTCCCCTACATTGTAATTCTAATCCCATCTCTGCAATAGTCATAGTGAGACCTTATCTTTCCTCAAATAGTTGAGATACCCTTCCATGCTCTTGATCCAAGGCAGCTTGGAGTTGCTTATTCTTTTCCATAGACTTTCTTAACTTGAGATGTGTACTAGCATGCTCTCTTCTTTCTTTTTCAAAAATAGTTTGCTTGGCCTCTCCTTCCAAAGCTTTAGGCTTCCATGCTTTCAACTCTTCATGAAGCTTGCGCATTTCTTCTTTCATCCCCTTAGCAGTACTGTTGGAACTCCCGGATATCCTGACAAGTTTTATTTTTTTTGTTTAACACAGTCATTTTTCATTAAGTTGTACTTTTCTTCCATTTTTTCGACTTCTTTTTGCTTTTGCTTCCATCTTCATTCATAAGTAGGTAACTTCTTCTTGAAGCTGATGATTCTCATCACTCATTCTTTTTTGTTCTCTGGCAGCTTCTTCCTTAATCAAATCGATCTCGGATGGCATGATAGGTTCTGGCTAAATAAGTACTCAAGGAATGGTTCCATCCGAGCCAGGAATAATTATGTCACAACCTCAGACTCTCCTCCAACCATCATATCTTGGAGTAGTCTTATCCGTGTATGCACTTAATCTCAACATATACCTTTCTCTCCATTGTAAAGTGACCATCTAAAATGACTTTTTATAATCCTCACCTTGATATTCCAAGTCAACACTAGCCAAATTTAAAGTCATAGGGATGAATTGCTGCGAACCATATTGCCTTCGAACCAATAATGGTGCAAAACCCACGGTGCCCCATATTTCGAGTAAAGGCACATATAACAAACTACCACATCGATACACAAAGCATTTTGGTGAACACCATGGTGCCCTCCATGTTATATTAGAATAAGCTAAGTTCTTTAGCGTCTTTACCTAATGTTTCTTGGTTCTAGACATAGGCCATTCTTTTTTGATGAATTCTTGAAGAGGAACAAAGTGTGAAAAGTAGGGTTTAACTTTATCTACCCCTTCACCCCAAAAATGACTTCAAGCCCAAATGTACAATAACAAAGCACTTCCAAAAAATCTCCTTCGGCCATCTTTTCGGCATGCATTGAGTGCTCTAATTATTTTAGTTAAAAGTGCTAGAGCCGGGTGCATGTTTCTTTTCGATCGATCAAATAAATCCACTACCACCGCTTCAACATGTCCCAACAATCTCGAGAAGAAAACCATCCCATATATAGCAAGAGCAAATGCATCCAGAGCCTTCTCATTGTCTGATTACTCTTGGATATATTTTCGTAGATACTGCCATGAAATGACACTGGTATTCCCTTTCTACTCTATATAATGATGGTCAGTTTTGAAATCATGATCCAAAACTTGACTTAATCTTTTACAAAAGTTGGTCAGATTACGCTCTTTGCAATAAATGGGTCTTGTCTCCAATGGCCTAAGCCTAAGAAGAGCTGATATCTCTCCCACAGTTGGAGTCAAATCATGCTGATTGAATGAAAAACATCGAAATGACAGATCCCAAAACTCAATCATAGCCCTAACTAACTGTTCATCCATGTGTATTTTGAGCAAGAGGGCAATTTATCCGTACTTTTCTGTAAACCGGGTTTACTTTGCACTTCCCCATTAATCCCATATTTCAGCTAGCTCTTTCAAATTATTTTGGCAAAAGTCCAAATGTGTGATCTTTGGCAACTTAGACATAAAACCTTTCACTACATAGTCCCATCCCTTTTTTGATTGAATTTGGACTCATAACAAACCTCTTTGAATTCCTTGGAAATAATCACTGCATGTACTGGTTCCACCATAAAATTAAATAAAAATTGATCTAAGTTGGAATTCCTTTTAAAACAAGCGTTCCTGTATGCATATGAGAGATAAGATATGCACTAAAAAGAAAAAATGAGTTTGTATCTTTAGGAAATATTAAATTCAAGCAAAACTTCAAAATAATGAAAATCATAAATTATTCAAGCAAGGTAAACAATAATCACAAATCATTGAAACAAGATATTAAGAGTAAAAAAAAAAGGAAAAGATAACTTTGTCCCTTCATGTGTCCCTGATTTTGGTGACATCTAAAATCGGGCATGGCTTTAACTAGGAGGTTAATATGGTTCACTCTATGTGGTTTATGTCAGACCTTTAATTAGGTTCTCGAACTCTTTGAGCCTTAAAAGGACTAACAAGGTACCTTATCCTTATCCGTCATGGATCCATGTCGGAATAGGTTTGATTTAATGGGCATATCTTTTGTGTCTATAACAAGGCTAACACCTCGGGCAGACATAGGAATCTCCACCCGGTAGGTTTTTCATTGGCCCAAACAGAGGCTAACACCTTAGAAGGCAAAGCTACTTCACCCCCTCCTAAAATGTTGGCTACCTATGCCTCCTCCATGTCTGATAAAGGAGAAACTATTGCACAATGTGCATAGTGTGTGTGAAGGGACAAATCTACCTTTTTATGACAGAACATTAAAAATAAAACCTACTATCCTAATCCCTAAAAAACAATAGCAAACACAAAAAGATTAGTGCAAAATAAATATTGATATAATGAAAAGGAAATTTTTTTTTAAAAAGGAATTTAAAATTAGATACTAATTAAAACCGAATTAATTAAAATTAAGTTAACACATAATTAATTTTAGGCCTGACACTCTAGACATCCCCAGCGGAGTCACCAAGCTGTCACAACATAGTCCAAATACGAATCATAACCAAGCCCAATTTAAATGGCCTTCGCTCCTATATCTATTAAATTTATTATTATTTTATATTTTCTTATTTGTGTAGGCCATATCATTATTGACATCTTTTTATTTTAGGGACTGGGTGGACGATATGAATCACTTATTCGACTTAACCTTAAATAGTCATTACGAAATAACTATTTATTTGGAGTCGCCACCTATCTATTTGGGATAGGTGAGATTGGTCACCTATCGGAGTTTGTATTTTGAGGGTTATGAAACCCTAAAATCCAAACTCCAAGGCCCGTGATCATACCAGATATCATATAAAAGGGTCCGGGAGTCAGTTACAATCACAAGTAAGGATCGACCCTCTCGTGATGCCCGAAAATCGGTACCTTATTAATTACGTGTTAACTTGAATTTTAATTTTTATTCGGCTTTAATATGTGACATTTAATTACAATTCCCATATTGTTAAAATAAGGTTTTATTATTCCATGAGAGAAAATTAGGTTTTGCATTTAAAAAAAATTTTGAAACGTCTTATACACCCTCACCGAAAAACCAATGGGACACAAAAGTTTTCATTATTCCCTTTTATACCCTAACGGAGAACCAAAGGGACATAAAAGGTTCTAAAAAATGTTTTTCACATCCTACTAGAATACTTGGTAGAATGTGAAAGGTTTTTTTTATTTGTATTAAATTCTCGATTCCTATTTTGAAAAGGGTACCTTGTCATTAGAATGATCCGTAAAACCCCTATCACATATGGGTAGGAGGAATTTCATACACCACTTTAACTTCGAGACATTGCTTTTATTTTTCAAAGACATACGAATTTTATTTGAAACAAAAATAAAAGACATATGACTCAGTCTGGACAATGAAATACTAATTCAAATCCAAGGACTAGAAGATGAAAGAAAAACGAGCCTATCCTTAAAGTATACCTTCAGCATAGAAACACCCGATAGTTACTTAAGACTAGGTTTTAAGACAATTACAATATCCTTAAGGCTTACCATCGACACTCAGGCACCCGGTAACTACTTAAGGTTTGGTTCTAAGGAAAATTAAAATATTTCTAAGGCTTACCATCAATACTAAAGCACCCGATAACTACTTAGGATCGGGTTTTAAGGAAAATTAAAAATTCTTAAGGCTTACCATCGACACTAAGGCACCCAATAACTACTTAGGATTAGGTTCTAAGAAAAATTAAAATGTCCCTAAGGCTTACCATCGACACTAAGGTACCTAGTAACTTCTTAGAATCAGATTCTGAGAAAAATTAAAATATTCTAAGGCTTACCATCGACACTAAGGCACCCGATAAGGAAAATTATGAAACTGCCTTTGAGATATACCTTTGACATGAAAGTATCCCGGTACCCCTAATGGACTCAAAAATGACCTTAAAAGGCTAAAGGAACCTTAAACTTTCACCTTTGGCATAAAAGCATCCTGGTGAGAAAAATTATGACAATGCCCCTAAGGTATACCTACGATATGAAAGTATCTCGGTACCCCTAATGGGCTCAAAAATAACCTAAAAAGACTAAAAGAACCTTAAACTTTCACCATTGGCATAAAAGCATCCTGATAAAAAAATTACAAAAATGCCCCTGGGGTATACCTTCAACATAAAAGTATCCCAGTATCCCAGTACCCCTAATGAACTCAAAAATAACCTTAAAAGGCTAAAGAAACCTTCAATTTTCACCATTAGCATAAAGCATCCTAGTGAAAAAGATTACAAAAATGCCTCTGAGGTATACCTTCGATATGAAAGTATCCCGGTACCCCTAATAGAGTCAAATATAACCTTAAAAGGCTAAGGGAACCTTAAACTTTCACCATTGGCAGAAAAACATCCTGGTGAGAAAAATTACAAAAATGCCCTTAGGGTATACCTTCGACATGAAAGTATCTCGGTACCCCTAATAGACTTGAAAAGACAAGTAATGATGATTCTTACTCTAAATGGGCAATTTAGATTGCCAAAATGACCTAAAGTATGAAAATTTCTAATGGGTCACTAAATTTTTAAAAATTGCATTTCGTACCCTAACGTAGAACCAAAAGAATACAAAAGGTTTTTATACTTTTAGCACCTCACCGGAGGACCAATGGGATGCTAAAAATATTTAAAATAATCTAAATGGATGATTTCATGCTAAAGATAGCCATCTTGTCCTAAAAATACTAAATTTCCCTAAGGGTTCATAAACTTTTTCGATTTTACACTTAGGTACCTAAGAAAAAAATAATAACCTAAATCATTACAAAATATAATTAATCAGGTAAAAATCAGCATGTAAATCATGAAGAACATCTATAAGAAGGTTTGGTCAAACACCTTTGACCAAAAAACAAAAAATTTTCATTATTTGCAAACTAGACCCTAAACTTTGAGAAATTATAAAATACCCCCTAAAATGTGAAAAACACCTAAAGCTTGGTATGAAATACCAAAAATTAGTTTTCAAGTTATACATGAAGCTTTTGGTCAAATCTTTTGACCATAAAACAAAGAAATTTCTATCATTTGCAAACTAGTCCTTAAACTTTTAGACATTTGCAATTTAATCCGTAATTAACTAAAACCATCATGAAAACACATCATTAAAGCATGAAATCAGCTTGGAATCAGCAGCAAAACATGGCAAAAATACTTATTAAGATTTAGCCAAACATATTGGTCTAGAAAAAAAAATTATTACTATTTTTTTACGGATTAGCCCCTAAACTTTTTGTATTTACAAAATGACCCCAAAAACATACATACAAGAATGAATTTCGGCCAACACCTAAATAACCTACCAATCATCTTTTCTAAACTCAATAATCAGATATTCACATTTCATTTAACACAAATTAGCACCACTATATGATAAAAAAACAAAAATAAGCATATAAGCATATAATTTCACCATAATAACAAGAAAATACTAAAAGAAATAAAATATATATGAACATATATATGACAAAGACAACACCAAAACTAACATCATATCAACATAAACATGATTCATGAAGAAAAATAATTTATTAACAAGAAAAGAAGAAGAAGAAGAGAAAAAAACATAGAATAAAATCAAGGAAATTAGTTCATGGCCATTATGCTTAGTCTTTCAACATAGATAACAAAAATCCATGAACTTAAGCATATTTTTGGCTCACCAAAGAGAAGAAAAATGTATCAAACAAACAAAATTTCAAAGATTAAAGTAGAGGTTTACCTTAACAAAGCTTTGAATTCTCTTTTTTTAAAATATATTTTTTTCAGCTTTTTTTTTTTGCCTTCCTAAAAACTCTCTCTATTTTTTTTCCCAAAGCTAAAAAGCTTGAAGAAAACATCATCCCCCATTTATAGGTGTAAATAAAAATCCTCCTTGGACAAAATTCCATGCCATTTTTCATGGATTTTCTTTTTTTTTTCTATTTTTTAATTTCTTTTGATGTTAAATTTGCTTGTTAGGTTAGAACTAATAAATGTGTGTCATAAGCCCATGCCCTTGTCATTTCAGAGTAATGTGATGCATGACATTATTGAATTTTAAAGATATTTTGATTGATATTCGTATAGAATATGTAAAATTATACGGTAAAAATTAATTAAAAGATTAAATTATAAAAATTAAAATCTATATTTTTTTAATAAAATTTCCAATGATCAATTTAAATTAATTTAATACTAAAAATAAATTTTTTTATGTACAAAAAAATTTTTAAATAGCAAACTTGCAAAATTTTACAAAAAAAACCTTTATCGGGAAAAAATTGAAAAACTCAAAACTCATAAAATAAGTTGATTTTTTTACAAACTGAATTAATATAGATTAAAAAAATAATATTTAAAGAATTATTAAAAATTATGAAATACGAAAAATCCTACTAAAGAAATTTACGAAGTAGAAACTCTATATTTTGGTAACAGAAAAAATTCTAAAATTCATAAAATAAATTGAATTTTTCAAAACTGATTTAATGGGAATTAAATGACAATATTAGATGAATTTTGATGTTTAAAACTTGAGAGGATTCCACAAAAAATTTTACGAGTAAAGAATAACTCGTATTTCAATATTGAGAAAAATTTTGAAATTTTATTAACACTGAAGTAAAACAAATTGAAGACCACATATTATTCAAAACATTAATTTCTAAAGTGAAGAAAATGAACTTGTAAAAATTTCTAAAAATAAATCAACAAGAACCAAAAGTAAAATTTACAAGCACGACACTCGTAAGACTACAAAATTCAAAATTAATTTATAAAATTTACAATTTGACATTTCATGGTAGAAAATGCTAACACATATTTTTTCTTGAATATTTATGATTTTTCGGGGTGAGAATTGGCATAAAACCACACGGTGTCAGTAAAAATATCCAACCACGCATTTCTTGAGTTTTTCAAAAAAAAAAATCAAAAAATTCCTAAAACTAGAAAAATTGACCGTGAGATTATGCGCAGAGTTAAATTCCAAAATTTGTTAAGAACTTGTTGAAAAACAAAAATTTTTCCTTTGCGGATTTGTCATTTATACCCAAAAAATGAATTTTTCAATCATGTGCAATATACAGTTATTTACATATAACTGATTAAAATTACAAACATATGTAACCCTTCTGGTGGAAGTTGACCTCCATCAGAGTGGTCACTATATTTTCATTCTCGGATATTTGATACTTTCGGTGATAGATAGCTGTAGACACCTTATTTTGTCCGGGCTAATTTTTAGTAATTTAGAGCATGGACGTAAGAGGGTTGTCGCCCGGTGAAAAAGTATTTTGAGGACATCAAGAAGGCCTCGAGGGTTATATCAAAGGTAAATGCAAAAATTTGGCATCAAATGACATAGTTCAAGGTATCCGGCGATAAAATATACCAGAAAATTCATAAATTTACTTGAATGTATCGATACAATGCTCTAACATGCCAAAAATTTGAAATGTCCCCATTTGTATCAATACAACATGTAGATGTACTGATACATCAGCCTCTGTATCAATACAGGACCTCATGTATTGATACTAGGCCATGCCGGACCAAAACATGCATTTTGTAAAGAAATGTATCGATACAATCAACATGTATCGATATGGTGGTTCATAGTATCGATACCGTGGTTCATAGTATCGATACCATGGTTCATTGTATCGATACAATGTTCTTTGTATCGATACACACAAGGTTTTTGGACCAAATGTATCGATACATTATGCAATGTATCAATACATGCAGGCCATTTTCACGGTCCGGGAATTTTGACTTGTTCACCGTTGATCCAAAACTCGATTTTAACTCATTCCTTTGCATCAGGAAAGATTAAAACACATATCAAATTATGAATTTAGACTTTTAAATTAATGAAAACATTTTTTAGTCTAAATTGGATCAAAAGGTCAATGTCATTTGATCACCCTACTCCTCCTTAGTCGTTGGCCAATGTCACCATCAGCCACCCTAGTTGCTGGAAAATCATTGCAGCATTTAATCCAGCCACCCTATGCCCATCACATTGGTAGCAAGCTGCCTCCTATAGCCAGCCTATAGCCATCATGCTGACATCACCTTATCCCCCTTAAGAAATGGCCAAAAACACCTTCAATTTGGCTTCAAAAGGCTGGTATAAATGGACCACTTCTATCTCAGCTAAAAAAGATTAGATTCCAGCTCATTTACACTTCTAAAAGCACATTCATGAACCAAGAAGACCAAATCCCGTAGCTCTTCACCCACCACCCAAAAATAGCCCCAAAACACTTACTTTCAACCATTACACACTCCAAAAATCACCCTCATCCATACCAGAACCAAAACCTCATTA
>JBBYHK010001756.1:0-12512 GCA_038382065.1 Adansonia grandidieri | reverse complement strand
AATTCCCTTTTTGGAAAAATTTTCTTTATGACTTATTTTATTTTTAAGTCAATGTTTGTGTATTTTCTCTTTATTTTTAAAAAAGGGTATGCTTATCCCTTCGCACACACTATGCACATCTGCAATAGTTTCCTTTCTGTCTAAAGCGGGAGGGACATAAATACCTAATAATTTAGGAAAAGGTGGAGTAGCTCTGCCTTTTGAGGTGTTAGCCTCTATTTGGGCCAGTGAAAATCCTATCGAGTGTAAATTCCTACACCTGCTCGAGTTACGAGCATGAAAGATACTTCCACTCGAATTGAACCTTTTTCGACATAAATCCATGATGGATAAGGAAATGGTACCTCGTTAGTCCGTTCTAGACTAGGGGCAATTCAAGAACCAATTTAGAGGTCTGACCCAAACCTCATATACTGAATCTTGGTAGCTCCCTAGTTAGTATCATACCCTTACTATAGGTGTCACCAAGGTTAGGGACATACAAAAGGATATGCATTCCTTTTTCTTTCTTTATTCACCTATTTTATTTCAATTACATCTATGTGATATTATTTATTGCTATGTTTTATTATCTGGAATATTTATTTCATGGATACTAACTTGTTTACTTTTTTCTTTTCTTGTCCTTCTTGTGCATCATTCATTTGCATCATGGGTGTTTGCTTTAGGCCTAATTTCAGATCCAACTAATTTCCATTCAATTTTATGGTGAACCAAGCAAAAATGGTGGTTATTTTCAGAACTTTTGAAGAAGTCCGCACAAAGTCCAAACTGAATTAGAGAAAATGGAGGGACTGCATACCCGGGGACTTTGTATCGAGACTGCCAAAGATCACAGACTTCGATCTTAAACAGAATAATATTTCTAAATTGGTACATATATAGGAAGGACGGAATAAAGCCAAGCAAACCCAGTTTATAGAAAATATGGACATATGGCCATGTTGTTGAAGATCCCCATAGATAAACAGTTAGTCCAAGCTCTGGTAGAATTCTGGGACCCCTCTTACCAATGCTTTTCATTTAACCACCATGACATGACCCCCACCATAGAAGAGATTGCATCATTATTAGGGTTGGGACAAGTAGAGACAAGACCTATCTACTACAAAGAGAGTAACTCGGCTAGTCATAGAAAGAGATTAGCACAGATCTTTTATTTATCTCTCCGATCTCTTCGCTTCGAACATAAAGGCAATACCACAGTTGTTTCATGGCAATTTTTAAAGGAGTATATTAGGGATCAGCTAGAAAAAATGGAAGCCCTCGATGAATTTGCTTTAGCCATATACGGGTTAGTTTGCTTTCCAAGGGTGCTCAGGCATGTGGAAGTAATGGTGATTGAGCTCATTGACCTGTTGAAGTAGAATATGCATCCTACCCTCGCCATCTTAGTGAAAATCATTTGAGCACTTAATACGTGTCGAAAGTCGGGCGAAGGTAGATTCTTCGACAGTGCATTAATGCTATATATCTGGGCTCGCAGCCATTTTTGGGGAGATAGCGTCGATAGGATTAGACCCTATTTCTCATACTCTATCCCTTTTTAGCATTTTGTGGAGAAAGATTGGCCACATTCGTCAATGAAGAATCAGTAGGTGGTATTATTGAAGAACTTTGCTTTGAAAGAGATAACATGAAGAGCTCATTGGTTTACACCAAAATCTGTCCCGTATAGGTGCAGTCAATTATCATTTGTGCCTTTGCTTAGGTTATGGGGTACAGTCAGATATGCACCACTTTTGGTCTGACGATAATATGGGACTACGCAATTCATCCCCATGGCTTTCGATTTGGCTAGTGTGGATTTGGATAATCATGGGGAAGGAAGCAAGAACATGCTTTCAACAATTGTCGTACATTAGAAAGAGAGATACGAGTTCGGGCTGCTCTTTTACACAGATCAGACCACTCTCAGGTAGGATGCATGTAGATTAATTTGGGGTTGTGATTTGATTATTCCAAGCACAGAAGGGGTCGGTCTTCAGGCAACCATTCAACCAAAGCCTCTCATGCCTTCTGAAGTGGAGTTAATCAGAGAGAAGGCAGAAAGAGACTGAAAAAGAGCTGTAGTCGAGAATCAAGCCCTCTAAGAAGAGATCATGTATCTGAAGATGAAGATGGAAGCCAAAGAAAAGGATCTTCAGAAAATGGAGGAGTAGTACATTTTAATAAAGCATGATTAGGTAAAACAAAACAAGAAGATGAAAATCATTGGTTTATTCAGGAGTTTCAGCAAATTACCTAGTTAAGTTGTCGAGGAAATGCATAAGCTCCGCAGAAAACTTAGAAAGTGGAAAGCTAAAGTTGTGGGAAGCAAAGTGAAGGCAGTTGCATTCGAATAATAGCAAAGGGTCCACACGAATACATTAAGACAATAGAGGAGGTCCATGGAAAAGAATGAGCGGCTCAAAAATGCCTTTCACCAAGAACGAAAAATAATGATAGAATTACTCTAAGAAAGAGAAGCACTTATTTCAGCTTTAGGGTAAGTAAGGCAAGAGTTGTCTAAAAGAAAGTGCGACATTGAGGCATGGGCCCACGCATACAAGGAAATGGATGTCTATTGGGATAACAAGTTTTGCTGAGTTTGAGACGAATGTGACAAGTGGACGGTCAATTTGCTAGAGCGACAGTTTTATATTGATCATTTGAAAAAAAAAATTCACTCAATAGTCATCCAAGTGAGGGATATGGTAGAGAGGATCTAAGGACTTCGAAGATAGATCAACCCAGTTGGCAAATTCGGCCTGATGATACTTAAGTTTTTAGAGCAAGCCGAAAAGCAATATAACCAAATTAGGAAGTTCTATGGACATAATTCGAATATGATAAGTGATATGTAATTCCCTTCTAAAAACAATTGAAATTATGGATTTTGAAGTCTTGTAGTAAAGCAAATGCCCTTGAATATATTCATTACTCATGCATACATACACATACACATATGATTATTAATCTATTAATAACTACTTAATTCCCAAAAATTTTAGAATTCACACAAGATTTAACCATTATGAATATCAACATCGTTAATACCTACACATAGTTACTACACTAGAGCAAGAGCAAAGAGAATGGCTGAAAACCATATCGTAAGATTGGAATGGCTTAAAGAAAGCCACAGGTAGGCTTAAGAGGCCATGTTGAAAAGACACGATAAACTTCAAGCATAAATCGCACAGATGATGGAGCTACTACTAGTTAGGGGGCCAACTAGCCTCGTGCAGAAAACAAATACTAATGCTCCCATTGGAGGTTCCGGGGGGGCACCAGTTGAAGAATTAGGCGCCAACCCGCCACTGGCCAATGCCCAGAATGTATAACATAGGGCCCTGGCGGTTACTCCTCACCAGTCATTGTCATAAACCTTGAGGTCATACCTCAAGAAATGACTACGCGAGCTATTCCCATCCAAGAGGAATATATGGGACTAGGCATTGATGATAAAGAGAAGATTAAGCAAAAGGCCAAAGAAATAGTTGAGGACAAAAAATAAAAGGAAAAGGCAAAACTACTACTCCTTAAAAGAAGGTTAAAAGCCATAGAAGGGGTCAAATTATATAGCAGTGTGGACGTTAAAGACCTTAGCTTAGTCCTAGGTCTTATTCTCCCCTCGAAATTTAAGATGCTAGAGTTTGAAAAGTATAAAGGCACTACATCCTAATAGGCACACATCAAAATGTTCATCAGAAAAAAGGTAGGCTACTCATTAGATGATAAACTTCTGATCCACTATTTTCAGGAAAGCTTGTCAGATCGGCATTAAGATGGTACAATGATTTGAATCATACCCAAATTAAATGTTGGGTCGACTTGGCAAGTGCTTTTCTCTAGCAATACAAGTATATGGTTCAGTGGACTCTAGATCATTAGACCCTCCAAAATTTAGAAAAGAAGTCAAGCGAATCTTTCAAAGAATATGCCCAACAATGGAAGGACTTAGCCTCTCAAGTCCAACCGCCCTTGACAGAGAAGGAAACGATAATGTTATTTGCCGATACTTTGCGTTCGCCCTATTATGACAAGCTAGGAGGGAATGCGACAAAGAATTTCTCCGATCTTGTAATATTTAGAGAAATGATCAAATCATCCATTAAGGCCAGGAAGCTTACATCAAGAAAGTCCTCCAGTGCAAAGAAGCTAAGACTAGAAAAGAAAAAAGATGAAACACCATCAGTTGGTTTTGTGAGCCAGCCATACCGCCTAGGACCTCGCCCCTATTATCAAAATTAAAGACAAATGCACCAAAACACTTATCCATACAACACATTCGAGCACGTATTTTAATAACTGTCCAAGCTACCATTCTAAACTCGCTTCCCCAAAACCATCTAAAACCTAACACCAATACACAACCCCAAAAAACCAATCAAATCATACCTCATTTTCACCCTCTTCCTTATTCATATAAGGAAATGTTCGACTAACTTTCAGAAGGAAGGCTAGTAGTGCCAATTTACCAAACCATATGAAGGCAATTATCCCAGCTGGTATGACTCGAACCTACACTCTGAATACTATGAACTATCGGCTTACTTGATTGAAAACTGCCAATCTTTTAAGCATAAAGTTCAAAGCCTTCTTAATAGAGGCGCCTTCAAATTTGATAACGTACTAGCTCCAAATATGGCAGTAAACCCTTTGCCGGATCATCTTGAGCCCAGAGTCAATGTCATCAGCATTGAAAACAGGTAATAGATGAAGTTAAGTATAGAAGAGGTCAAAACACTCTTGGAAAAAGTATAGATGGTTCTGACCAAAGCTGAAATCCCTAGCCAGAGTCGGGAAAGCATTAAAGGATAATTTGATAATGGTGTTAATTTTAGCAAGTATCACTTGACTTTGGGGTATACCTTACAGAGTTGCCTAGATTTTTGAGCATTGATTCAAGGGATGATGAATAATGGTGATATTGAGGTTTTAGAGTAGACTAAAGCAAAAGCAAAAAAATTAGTCAATAAGTGGAAGAAGGATCATCATAACCCCCATACAGTATCGATCACCTTTTTATCATTTGTTGTAACCAAACCATGCCTTCAAAGGCAAATATTACCCCTAGACTGATTATTAAGGCACCAGCACCATTCCCTTATCAAGATAATAAATAAGTGCCATGGAAGTATGATAGTGGGGTCACTACTCCAAAAGCTATTATTGCCTGATTGGCATTCATCGATATCACATGACTCAGCCATGTTACAAAAAGCAAGCGTGTATATGGTGGGGAAACCAGGGAAGCTGGTATGAAGGTGAAATCAAAGGCACAAACATCTGGGAAGGCAATGGTTATTGAGGATGTCTCAGAGGAAAAGCAAAAACCAGTAAAAGAAAAATAGGTAGCTAAATTCCTAAAGTATATCAAGCATAGTGAATGTAGTGTCGTAGAGCAATTAAAGCAATAACCATCGAAGATTTCCTTGCTAACTCTGTTGCTCAGTTTTAAACTGTATCGGAACGCTTTGCTGAGAGTACTAAATCAGGCATATGTCTCTCAGGACATTTCTGTCAACAAACTTAACCGCTTGGTAAACAATATTGTCGCTGACAACTTTATCTCATTTAGTGAGGATAAAATTTCACTAGAAGGTAATACTTTAGCAAAAGCCCTCCACATCACAACTTAGTGTAAAAAGACCATACTACCCAAGGTCCTTATGAATAATAGCTCTACTTTAAATGTCATGCCATGAAGTACACGGTCTAGTTGGCTTGTAGATGTTAGCCAAATCAAACAAAGCTATGTGATTGTTAGGGCTTTTGATGGAACAAGGAGGGACATCAAAAGAACTATTTTAGTTACTTTAGAAATTGGTCCTTGCCCATTTGAAATCGAGTTCCACGTTATAGATATCACTCCAGCATATAATTGTTTATTAGGGCAACCATGGATTCACCTCGCCATAGTCGTTCCATCATCCTTGCATCAAAAAGTCAAGCTTATAATGGATGAAAGACTGGTGAGTCTCTTTGGGGAAGAAGATATAGTCGCTATGATGTCTGTAAATGCTCCTTAGATTAACACAAATGCTAAAATTGATGAATGCTCTTTTAGAGTTTTGAGATTGTCAATGCAACCTTTATATCAAAAGAGCCAACCATTACTAAATTAAGGCTATTGAAAAGCACGCATATGGGCCTCAAGTTAATAGTAGGGAAATAAGCCTTAGCTGAAAGAGGACTCAGGAGTCATTTGCAAGAAATCAGCCAGGCCATTAATGTTAATGATAAGAAAGACAAAAATGGATTAGGCTTTAAGCCAAAAAGAGTTTAGAAGAAGAAGTTCAAAAAAAGAATAAGAGAAAAGCAGCCATCCCTAAGTGTTAGCCAATAGTTAGGCCATAAATCAACTCCCTACTCCTTATTTGACGAAATTTTTTGCTATGGAGGAGTAAATCCAGGAAATAGAGATAAAAAAACCAGGAACATTGTTCTAGTGATCAATGAAGCCTTCAAAAAGCATTATGTGGCTACCATTGGAAAAGATGATGAAGAGTTCATTGAGGATCATGGGATTCACCCATGCCCCCTAGATATGTTTTAAGGAATTAGACATGTGCTGAGAGAAGCATAATGTCTAGGCAATCCCAAAGTCATAAGAAATGAACTCTGTTGTCTATAAATCATTTTGTAAAAACTCATAATGTTAATTTATCATCAGTAAAAATGAAATGCATGTAATCTTTCCTTATTTAATCTTTCTTGGCTTTTTTTCTTTCTTACATTTGTTTCTTTTCTGATTCTTATCTCAACATCTCTTTTCCTTTTTTGCATCCATACCCCATTCATATCCCATATTTTTTTACCCATTTCTTTTTTGCTTTTGCCTTTGTAGAGGAATAGATAAATATGATCAGGATTTAGAGGTTAATTTTGAATAATCTATTTTCTTAAATGAGGTCGATCTTGAAGAATATGTCGATGATCATATCTTAGCTCCTAATTTGTTAAAAATAATTAAACAAGAAGATGAGCACATAATATCCCATGAAGAGCCTATTGAGATTATCAATTTGGGGAATGATGAAAACGATAAGAAAGAGATCAGAATAAGAACTGCCATAAAGGCTTTCACCTGATAAGGTCTAATAAGGCTGCTACATGAATTTTAAAACATCTTTGCATGGTTTTATCAAAACAAGCCAGGATTGGATGCAGAGATTTTGGTTCATAAATCATCCTTGAAGCCGGAATACAAATCGGTTTAACAGAAGCTAAGGAAAATGAAACTGGAGATGCTTTTGAAGATAAAAAAAGAGGTTAAGAAGCAGTTTAAATTTGGATTTCTGAAGGTGGCAAAATATCTGGAGTGGGTTGCAAACATTATCCTGAATCCCAAGAAAAGTGAAAGAGTTAGAATGTGTGTAGATTACCCGAACCTCAATTAAGCAAGCCCAAAAGATAACTTTTTTCTCCCTCATATATACACCCTAGTTGATAATACTGCAAAGAACTATTTATTTTCCTTCATGGATGGATTTTTAAGGTATAACCAAATTAAAATGGCTCCAAAGGATATGGAGAAGACTATATTTGTCACAATGTAGGGAACATTTTGCTACAAAGTAATGCCATTTGGGTTAAAGAATGCGGGACCAACTTACTAAAGGGCAATGGTCACCTTATTCCATGACATGATGCATAAGAAAATTGAAGTGTATGTTGACGACATGATTGGTAAGTCCCCTCAAGAAGAAAATCATGTAGCAAAGCTACGAAAGTTGTTTGAAAGGCTGAGAAAATATCAGTTAAATCTGAATCCTATAAAATGTAAGTTTGAAGCCAAGTCTGGAAAATTGTTGGGTTTTGTTGTAAGCAAAAGAGGAATTGAAGTTGATCTGGATAAGATCAAAGCTATACAGGGGTTGTCATCCCCATGCATGCCAAAAAAAGTGAGAATTTTCTTGGGGAGATTGAATTACATTGCTAAATTCATATCTCAACTCACGAATAAGTATGATCTAATTTTTTTGCTTTTGCGAAAACAAAATCCTGGTAAGTGGGATAGTAAATGCCAAAATGCTTTCAAAAAAGTTAAGTAATATCTCTCCAATTCGCCAGCTTGGTACTGCTTGCTCCAAGATGACCTTTGATCTTGTATTTGTTAGTGTTCGAAAGATCCATGGGCTATGTGTTGGGGCAGCATGATGAGACTAGAAAGAAAAAGTAGGTAATCTATTACCTAAGTAAGAAATTTCTGTATTCTAACTCTTTCATCTTTTTTGGGAACCCAGACAATGTTTGCAACCCACTAGGAATATTTTGCCACCTTTAGAAATCTAGATTCAAACTACTTCTTAACCTCTTCTTTTATCTTTAACATCTCTGATTTCATTCTCCTTAGCTTCTGTTGAACCGATTTGCATTCCGGCTTCAAGGGTAATTTATGAACCATAATCTCCACATCTAATCCTAGCATGTCTTGATAAGACCATGCAAAGATGTCTCAAATTTCATGCAGTAAGCTTATCAGATCTTCTCAAGTAAAAGCCTTTATGGTGGTTCCTATTTTGATCTCTTTCTTATCATTTTCATCATTCCCTAAATTAATAATCTTAGTGGGCTCTTCATAGGGCATTATGCACTCATCTTCTTGTTCAATTATTTTTAACAAATCAGGAGGCAAGATATAATCATCGGCATCTTCTTCAAGATCGACCTTGTTTGAGCAAATAGTCTATTCAAAATTAACCTTTGAATCCTGATTAGATTTATCTATTTCTCTGCAAAGACAAAAGCAAGGAATAAATAGGCAAAAGATTATGGGATATGAATGAGGTATGATGCAAAAAAATGAAAAAGGGATGCTGAGATAAGAAATCATAAAAGAAACGGATGTAAGACAAGAAAAGAGCCAAGAAATATTATATAAGGAAAGATTAAGTGCATTTCATTTTTGCTAATGATAAATTAACATTTTGAGTTCTTACAAAAAGATCTATAGATAACAGAGTTCATTTCTTAGTTATTACTTTGGGATTGGCCTAGACACTATGCTTCTCTCTGCACATGTCCAATTCCTTAAAACATATCTAGGGGGCATGGGTGAATCCCACTCATCATCATCTCTTTCAATGGCACCCACATGATGCTCCTTGAAGGCTTCATTAATCACCAGAACAATGTTCCTAGTTACTTTATCTTCATTTTCTAGACTAACTCCTCGATAGTAGAAAATTTCCTTCAATTGGGAGTAGAAAATTGATTTTTGGCCTAACTGTTGGCCAACACCCAGGGATGGCTGCTTTCTTTTTATTCTTTTTTTGAACTTCTTTCTCTAAACTCTTTTTGACTTGAAGCCTAATCCATATTTGTCTTTCTTAGCATTGACATTAATGGCCTGGCTGATTCCTTGCAAATGTCTCTTAAGTCCACTTTCAGCTCGAGCTTCTTTCCTGACTGTAAGCTTGAGACCCATGCGAGTGTTGTTTAAAAGTCTAGGTTTTAGGATTATAGACCCTTGCACAACAAAAGTGGCGTTGATGATTTCAAAGGATCTGAAAGAGCACTCCTCAGTTTCAATATTTAGTTTAACGTAAGGGGCTTCAGTAAAAGTCATGACCATAATGTCTTCTTCCTCGGATAGGCTAATCAACTTTTCATCAACTATGAATTTAACTTTTTGGTGCAAAGATGATGGGATGGCCCTGGCAAAATGAATCCATGGTCATCTGAATGAACAGTTGTATGCTGGGACAATATCCATTACATGAAACTCGATCTTAAATAGGCAAAGGCTAATATCTAAACTGATCAAGATAGTTCCTTGATTTCTCTCTTGGTCCCATCGAATGCCTTAACAATTGTATGGCTGTGCTTGATCTGACTGACATCAATTGGTAAGTGAGACAACGTGATTAACAGCATTACATTCAAGGCTGATCCATTGTCAATGAGGACTTTAAGTAGAATGTTCCTTTTACAGTGAGTTGTGTGTGGAGAGCTTTTGTTGAAGCGCTGCCCCCTGGTAGGATCTCATCGTCACTAAATAAAATGAAATTGTCAGCAACAATGTTATTTACTAGGCGATCCAACTTATTTATGGAAATGTCTTGAGGATCATAAGCTTGGTTGATCACTTTCAACAAAGTATTCTGATGTGCTTCTGAGCTGAACAGTAGGGTTAACATAGGAATCTTTGCTGGTTGCTACTTTAACTATTCTATTAACATAGGAATCTTTGCTGGTTGCTACTTTAACTATTCTACTATACTATATTTACTGTGTTTAATGAACTTAAAAAATTCAGTAGCCTCTTTTTCCTTGACCGATTCTTGTAGTTCTACTAGGTTATCATTAATAACTACTGCTTTTTTAGATACCTATCCTTTTGACTTGGTTTTTGCACTGGTTTCACTAGTTTTTAGGCTATAAATGTGACCATTCCTTGTCACATGGCTTACCCTAATTATGTCAATTGCTGCCAGTTGGCTTGTAACAACCTCTGAAGTGGTTATTCCATCATCATACTTCCAAGGTACTTATTTGTTATTTTGATATGGGAATGGAATTGGTGCTCTGATAATGAGTTTAGAAGTAACTTCAATCTTAGGTGGTGTGATCTTTGGTTGATTACGATGAATGATAAGAGGGCGACTAACACCACAGGGTAACTGTGATGATCCTTCACCAGCTATGTTGATTGATTTTTCTTCATCTATTCCAACTTCTTCAAAGAACCCAATTTCACCATTATCCATCATTCTTTGGATTATGCCCAAAAATTCTATGCAATTTTGCAAAGTATGCCCTGATATTTTGTGAAATTTGCAGAAGTTAGTACCAAGATCAGATTGACCTTTGCTACTTCCATGATCTCGACTAAAGATCCCTCATACAGTCAAGATTGTCCATACTTTTTCCATAGAAGTCTTAACTTTTTGGACTTTTGACTTCTTTCGATCTTCTTCTTCAGTAATTAGAGCATTAATCTTGGGTTCGGTATGATCTGGTAAGGGATTTACTGCCACATTAGGTGCTGAGCCATTATCAATTTAAAAGGCACCCTTGTCAAGAAGACTTTAAACTTTTTGCTTGAAGGGCGTACAATTTTTGATCGAGTGACCTGCTACTACATGATACTCACAGTACAGATTTGGGTCATACCAACTAGGGTAATTTCCTTCATATGGTTCAAAAAGATTTGAGCCACTAACTGTGCCTGAAGAAGCTTATCAAACATTTCCTTATAAGAGTAAGGAAGGGGTTCATAATGAGATCTAGGTTGGTTGGCTCTTTGGGTTAGTGGATTAACATTGGGTCTTGGTTGGTTTTATGGAAGAAGGTTCAAAGAGGTGGTTTGAAGTGATGTTAAAGGAGGAGCTCTGGGTATGTTAAAAGAGTAGGAATTCTAGTTTTGCTATCTTTGGTTTTGGTAATACAGATGAGGTCCTTGATTGTACGGTTGACTAGTATAGTTAACGAATTGAGCTTTTTCTTTCTTTTTTCCCATCCCTAGCTTTTTTCCAGTAGAAGACTCCCCAGTCATGATTTTACCAGCCTTAATAGCTGTTTCAATGATCTCTCCCGAAAAAACAAGATCAGGAAAATTCTTAGTTGCATTCTCCATCAATTTGTCATAATAAGGGGGACGCAAAGTGCTCATGAATAGCATCGTGGTTTCTTTCTCAGTCAAGAGAGGCTGAACTTGAGAAGCCATGTCTCTCTATCTTTGTGCATATTCCTTAAAAGATTCAGTATACTTTTTCTCCATATTCTGAAGAGTTAGTCTATTAGGCACCCATTTAGCCATATGTTTATAATGCTGAAGAAATGCATTAGCTAAATTAGTCCAACATTGAATTTAAGTGTGGTTCAGATTATTATACCATCCCAGTGCAAATCTAGACAAACTTTCTTGAAAACAGTGAATCAAAAGCTTATTGTTCTGGGCACAACTAGCCATTTTCCTTATAAACATTTTAATGTGTGCTTGAAGGGAAGTAATACCTTTGTATTTTTTAAACTCGGGCATTTTAAATTTCAATAGGAGGACTAAATCTGGTACTAGACTGAGGTCCTTGACATCTACACTACTATATAATTCATCCCCTTCAATGGCCTTTAGCCTCCTCTCAAGAAGCTGTAGTTTCCCTTTTTCTATCTCTGCTTGAGCTTGCTCTTTACCCTTCTGTTTATGTTTTTCCTCTTCATTGATGCCAGGGCCTGCTGATTCTTCTTGGGCAACTGTAGTTCTTACACCTACCCCTTGTGAAACGGTATCAGGATTAATGATGATGACTGGTGGGTTGGTAGCTAGGATATTTTGTTACAGATTTTGGATATTGGTTGGTTGTGAATTTTGAGCACTAGCTATTTGTTCCTTAACTGGTACCCCCCCAGATCCCCCGGTAAGGGTATTAGTATTTATCTCTAACTATTGATGAACTGGCTCCCTTGCCAAAATAACTCCATCATCCTCGTGATCTAACCTTATAGCTTTTCTTGCCTCTTAAGCATGGCCTCTTGAGCTTGTCGATGACTTTCTTCTAATCTCTCTAATCTTGCCAAGT
>JBBYHK010001725.1:2305-12516 GCA_038382065.1 Adansonia grandidieri | reverse complement strand
GATTCTAAGGAAAATGGTAGAAAGAAAAACTTTTCGTGCCAAACAAGGGCATCTGTATCTTTTCTTTCGTAATAAGGAGAATGCATTTATTATGTTAATCATAAAAAGAAGGGAGATTATTAGGAGAATATAAGTTTGTCTCATTGGATAGATGAACTTTGATTCTAACAAAAATAATGGAATGAAGAACTTTTCTTGTCAAAGAAAGAAATCTATATCATTTTTCCTAGTAGGGAAAACATCTTTAAAATGCCTAATCATGAAAAAAATTGAGATTATTGCAAGAATGCAAGTTTGTCTTATTTAATGGATGAACTTTGATGTTAGGGAAAATGTTGGAAAAAAAGCTTTTCCCTTTAAACTAAAGCATCAATATCATGTATCCTAATGAGGAGAATGTAATTATAATGGCTAATAATGAAAAGAATGGAGATTACTATAAGAATCCTAGTTTGAGTGTTTTAATGGACGAACATTGATTCTGAGGAAAATGGTGAGAAGAAAAGCTTTTCTTGCCAAACTAAAGCATCAATATTATGTATCCTAATGAGGACAATGTGATTTTTTTCTTGCAAAAAGAATGCAGATTACCATGGCAATCCAAGTTTGTCTCATTTAATAGACAAACCTTGATTCTATGCAAAATGGTGGAAAGAAAAGCTTTTGTTGCATAATTAATGTGTCCATATCATTTTTCCCAATGAGAAAAATATGTTTGTAGTGCCTAATCTTGAAAAGAATAGAGATTATTACAAAATTCTAGGATTATCTCATTTGATGAATGAACTTTGATTTTAAACAAAATGGTGGAAAGAAAAGCTTATCCTACCAAACCAATCTTGAAAAGAATAGAGATTATTAGAAGGTTCTAGAATTGTCTCATTTGATTAACGAACTTTAATTTTAAGGAAAATGGTGAAACAAAAAGCCTATCCTACCAAACCAAAGCATCAGTACCATGTATCCAATGAGAGGAACATGATTATAGTGCCCGATCACATAAGGAATAAAGATTATTATGGGAATCCTAGTTTGTCCAATTTGACGTGCGAACTTTATTTCTAATAAAGAAAAGCTTTTCTTTCCAAACCAAAGTATCCATACCTTTTATGCCAACAAGAAGATCATTTTTATTGTGCCCAATCATGAAATGGAGATTATTATAAAAATCCAAGTTTGTCTCATTTGAAGGAGAAACTTTGACTCTGAAGACAATGGTAGGAGGAAAAACTTTGTGTTTCAAACTAAGCATCAATATCATGCATCCAAATGAGGAGAATTTGACTATAGTGCCCAACAATGAAATAATTATAGATTATTATAAGAATCCAAGTTTGTCTCATTTGAGGGATAAACTTTAGTTCTAAGGATGTGGTAGAAAGGAAAACTTTTCTTGCCAAACCAAAGCATCCATATCTTTTATCCCTATCAAAAAAATATTTTTATTGTTCCCTTTGTGAAAACATTAGAGATTATTAAAAGAATCGATGTTTGTGTAATATGACAGACAAACTTTGATTTTAAGGAAAATGGTGAAAATAAAGCTTCTCCTACCAATTCAAAGGGATCACTACCATGTATCCTAATGAGAAGAACATGATTATAGTGTCCAATCACAAAAATAATGGAGATTATTATAAGAATCTAAGTTTGCCTCATTTGACAAACGAACTTTAAATCTAAGGAAAATGGCAAAAAAAAAGCTTTTCTTTCCAGAACAAAGCACCCATATCATTCATCCTAATAAGGAGAATGTGTTTATTTTGCCTAAGCATGAAGAGAATGGAGATTATGAGAATCAAAGTTTATCTTATTTGACTAATGAACTTTAATTCTAAGGAAAACAACAGAGAAAAAAGCTTTTCCTATGAAACTGAAGCATCCATATCATGTACCAAATGAGAAGAATATGTTTATAGTGCCTAGTCAAGAAAGTAGTGGAGATTATTATGAAAATCTAAGTTTGCCTCATTTGGCAAATAAATTTTGATTCTAAGGATAATGGTGGGAAAAAAAGCTTTTCCTGCTAGGCTAAATGAGTCAATATCATGTATCAATGAGAAGAACATGATCATAGTGCCCAATCACAAAAAGAATAGGGATTTTTATGGGAATCCCCATTTGTCTCAATTGATAAACAAACTTTGATTCTAAGGAAAATGGTGGAAAAAAAAGGCTTTCCTTACTAAGCCTAAGCATCCATATCTTTTATCCTAATAAGGAAAATGCATTTGTTGTGTCCAATCATGAAAAGATTGAAGATTTTTATAAAAATCCAAGTTTGATTCATTTGATGGATGAAGTTTGATTCTGAGGAAAATGGTGGAAAGAAAAGCATATCCTACTAAACCAAAGCATCAATATCATGTAACCCAATAAGAAGAACATGATTATCATGCCCAATTTTGAAACAAAAATGGAGATTATTATGTGAATCCAAGTTTGTCTCATTTTAATGAATGAACTTTGATTTTAAGGAAAATAATGGAAAGAAAGCTTTTCATGTCAAACCAAAGCATCCATAACTTTTATCCTATGAGGAAAACATGTTTATTTTGTCTAATCACAAAAAAGTATAGAGATTATTAAGAGATGGAATATTTGCCTCATCTGCTAAATGAACTTGGAAAATAGGGGAAAGAAAAGCTTTTCTTGCCAAATTAAAGATCAATATTGTATGTACTAATAGGGGAAACATGAATCTAGTGCCCAATCATGAAAAAAATAGAGATTATTAGGATAATCCAAGTTCATCTCATTTAACGAGTGAACTTTGATTCTGAGGAAAATTGTGGAAAGAAATGCTTTTCTTTCCAAACTAAAGCATCCGTATCTTTTATCCCAATAAGGAAAAACATATTTATTGTGCCCGATCACAAAAGTATGGACATTGTTTAGGGATTCAAAGTTTGTTCCATTTGATGAATAAACTTTTAAGATGGTGGAAAGTAAAGCTTTTCTTGCCAAGTGAATTCATCAATATCATGTTTGCTAATGTGGAGAACGTGGTTATAGTGCTTAATCATGAAAAGAATGGAGATCTTTACGAGATTCTAAGTTTATTTTATTTGATAGATGACCTTTAATTCTAAGAAAAATGGTGGAAAGAAATGCTTTTCCTACCAAACCAAAGCATCTATATCTTTTATCTCAATAAGGAAATCATGTTTATTACGCCCGATCATGAAAATAATAAAGATTATTAGAAGAATCTATGTTTGTCTCATTTGAAGGATGAACTTTGATTTTATGAAGAATGGTGGAAAGAATAACTTTTCTTACCAAACCAAAGCATCAATGTCATGTATCCTAATAAGAAAAACATGATTATACTGCCTAACCATGAAAAAAATTAGAGGTTATTATGAGAATCCAAGTTTGCCTCATTTGACGGACAAACTTTGATTCTAAGGAATATGGTGGCAAAGAAATCTTTTCTTGCCAAACCAAAGCTTCCATATCTTTTATCCTAATGACGAAAACATGTTTATTGCTCCCTATCACAAAAAGATTAGAGATTAGTAAGAGAATTCATGTTTGTTTGATTAGAAAAAATAAATTTCGATTATAAGGAAAATGGTAGAAAGAAAAGCTTTTCCTGCCAAAGCAAAGGCATTAATACAATGCATCCAAATAAAGAAAACATGTTTACAGTGCCCAATCATGAAACGAATGAAGACTGTTTCGAGAATCCAGTTTGTCTTGTTTGAATAATGAAGTTTGATTCTAAGGAAAATGATTGGAACAAGCTTTTCTTGCCAAACCAAAGCATCCATATTATTTATTTTAATGAGGAGAGCATGATTATAGTGCCCAATCATAGAAAGAATCGAGATTATTATGAGAATCCTATATGTCTCAGTTGACAGGCAAACTTTAATTCTAAGGAAAATGGTGGAAAGAAAAGCTTTTCTTGCCAAACAAAAGCATCAATATCATGTATCCCAATGAGAAGAACGTAATTATAGTGCATAATCTTGAAAACAATGGTTATGAGAATCCAGTCTATCTTATTTGATAGACGAACTTTAATTCTAAGGAAAATAATAGAAAGAAATGCTTTTCTTCCCAAACCAAAGCATCAATATCGTGTATCCCCATGAGGAGATATGATTATGGTACTCAATCATGAAAAGAATGGTGATTATTATGAGAATCAAAGTTTATCTCATTTGACAGAAGAATTTTAATTCTAAGGAAAAAGGTGGAAATAAAAGCCTTTCTTGCTGAACCAAAACGTAAGTAGCATGTACCCTTATAAGGAGAACATGTGCCTAATCATGAAAATAATCGAGATTATTATAGGAATCCATGTTTAGCTCATTTGATAGATAAACTTTGATTCTAAGGAAAATGGTGGAAAGAAAAGCTTTTCTTGTCAAACCAGAGCATCAATATCATATATTCTAATAAGGAGATATGATTAAAATGCTCAATCATGAAAAGAATGGCAATTAACATGACAATCCAAGTTTGTTGCATTTAATAGATGAACTTTGATTTTCGCAAGAATGGTGGAATAAAAAACTTTTCCTACCAAACCAAAGCATCCATATCTTTTATCGTAATGAGGAAATGTGTTTGTTGTGCCCAATCACAAAAAGAATGGAGATTATTATGATAATCTATGTTTGTCTTATTTAACTGAAGAACACTGATTCTTAGGAAATGGTGGAAAGAAAAACTTCCCTTGCCAAACCAAAACAATAACGTGTATCCTAATGAGGAGGTTATGATTATAATGCGTAATCATGAAAAGATGGAAATTATGTCGAGGATCCAAGTTTGTCTTATTTGATGGATGAACTTTGATTATAAGGAAATTGGTGGAAAAAAAGCTTTCTTTGCCAAACCAAAGCATCAATGTCAAGTATCCCAATAAGAAGAGCATGATTATAGCATCCAAACATAAAAAGAATAGAGATTATTGTGAGAATCCAAGTTTGTCGCATTTGTCAGATAAACTTTGATTCTAAGGAAAATAATTGAAAAAAAAAGCTTTTTTTTTCAAATAAAAGCATTAATATTGTATATCCCAATAAGAACTAATTATGAAAATGAGATTATCCTGCCCAATATCAAAAAATAGAAGTTATTACGAAAATCTAGGTTTGCCTTATTTGATAAAGGAGTTTTGATTCTACAAAAAATGGTGGATACGTAAGCTTTTATTGCCAAACAAAAGCATCAATATCATGTATCCTAGTGAGGAGAATGTGATTATAGTGCCTAATCATGAAAAGAACAAAGATTATTATGAGAATCCAAGTTTGTCTCATTTGATGATGAACTTTCATTCTAAGCAAAATACTGCAAAGAAATGCTTTTCTTGCCAATCAGAAGCTTTAATATCATTTATTCGAATGAGAAAAATGTGTTTATAGTACTTAATCATGAAAAAAATGGAGATTGTTACAAGAATCCATGTTTGTCTCATTTGATTGATGAACTTTGATTCTAAGGGAAATGGTGCAAATAAAAGCTTTACTTGTAAGCCAAAACATCAACATCATTTATCCTAATGAGGAAAACATGCATAGATTGCCTAGTCAGGAAAGGAATGGAGATTGTTACAAGAATCTATGTTTGTCTCGCTCTAATGGATGAACTTTGATTCTAAGGAAAATATGGAAAGAACTGCTTTTTTTACCTAACGAAAGCACTAATATCATGTATCCCAATGAGGGGTACGTGATTATAATGCCCAATCTCAAAATGAATGGAGATTATTATGAGAGTCTAACTTTGTCTCATTTGGCAAATAGACTTTGATTCTAAGGAAAATGGTGAAAAAAAAAATCTTTTCTTGTCAAACCAAAGCATCAATATTGTTTTTCCCAATGAGAAAAACATGTTTATAGTGCCTAATCACTAAAAGAATGGAGATTATTACAAGAGTTCAAGTTTGTCTAATTTAATGGATGAATTTTAATTTTAAGGAGAACGGTGGTAAGAAAAACTTTTTCTGCCAAACAAAATCATCCATATATTTTATCGCAATGGATAAAACGTGATTATATTGCCCAATTATGAAAAGAACGAAGTTTATTATGAGAATCCAAGTTTATTTTTCTTGATGTACAAGCTTTGATTCTAAGGAAGTGATTTAAAGAAAATCTTTTCTTGTCAAACCAAGACATTCGCATTATTTATCCTAATGAGGAAAACTTCTTTATGGTGCCTAATTATGATAAGAATTGCAATTTTATGAGAATCCAAGTTTGGATGATTTGATGGGTGAACTTTGATTCTATGGAAAAGAAAAGCTTTTCTTGCCATACCAAAACATCGATATCATGTATCCCAATGAGGAGTACGTGATCATAATGCCCAATCTCAAAATGAATAGAGATTATTATGGGAGTCCAACTTTGTCTGATTTGGCAAATAGACTTTGATTCTATGGAAAATGGTGGAAAAAAATCTTTACTTACTAAACCAAAGCATTAATATTGTTTTTTCCAATGAGGAAAACATGTTTATAGTGCCTAATCACTAAAAGAATGGAGATTATTACAAGAGTCCAAGTTTGTTTGATTTAATGGACAAACTTTGATTTTAAGGAAAATGATGGAAAGAAAAACTTTTTCTGCCAAACAAAATCATCCATATATTTTATCCCAATTGATAAAACTTGTTTATAGTGCCCAATTATGAAAAGAACAAAGTTTATTATGAGAATCCAAGTTTGTCTTTCTTAATGTACAAGCTTTGATTCTAAGGAAAGTGATTCAAAGAAAATCTTTTCTTCTCAAACCAAGACATTCACATTATTTATCCTAATGAGGAAAACTTATTTATGGTGCCTAATCATGATAAGAATAGCAATTATTATGAGAATCCAAGTTTGCATGATTTGCTGGGTGAACTTTGATTCTATGGAAAATGGTGGAAAGAAAAGCTTTTCTTGCCAAACTAGAGATCAATATCATGTATCCAAATAAGCATAACATTATTATTATGCCTAATCATGAAAAGAATGTAGATTTCTCTTATTTGATGAAAAAACTTTTATTCTAAGGAAAATGGTGAAAAAAAAGCTTTTCTTGCTAAACCAAAGCATCGATATCATGTACCCAATACGGAGAATGTGATTATATTGCCAATCATGAAACAAATAGAGATTATTATGACAATCCAAGTTTATCTCATTTAATGGACAAACTTTGATTCTAAGAAAAATGGTGGAATGAAAAGTTTTTCTTATCAAACTAAAGCATCAATATCATGTATCCTAATGAGGAGAATGTGACTATCATCCCAGTTATGAAAAGAATAGAGATTATTACAAGAATCCAAGTTTGTCTCATTTGAAAAACATATTTTTCTAAGAAAATGGTAGAAAAAAATCTTTTCTTGCTAAAACCAAAGCATCCATGTTGTTTATCCCAATAAAAAAAAAAACTGTTTATAGTGCCTAGTCATGAAGGGAATGGAGATTATTATGAGAATCCAAGTTTATCTTATTTAATGGATAAACTTTGATTCTAAGGAAAATGGTGGAAAGAAAAGCTTTTCTTGCAAAGCCAAAGCATCCATATCTTATATCTTAAAGAGAAAAATGTGTTTATAGTACCCAATAATGAATATAATGGAGATTATTACAAAAATCCAAAATTGTCTTGTTTGATAGATAAACTTTGATTCTAAATGTAGTAATATGGCTAGGATTCGAATACTGACTAGCCCGACTTAAAATGGTTAATGTACCCCTCACTCCTATATATTTATCTATATATCATTATTTTTGTTACTTTTGTGGGCCTTATAGTTATTAATATTATTGTTTTATTTTTTGTGTCTGGGGACTAAGTTGTCAAGATGAATCATTCACTTAATTTAACCCCAAATGGTCATTATGAAAAGACCATTTATCTAGAGTCACCATCAATCTATTTACTAAGAGAGATTGGTCACCTATTAAGGTTTGTATTTAGAAGGTTACGAAACCCTTAAAACAAAATTTGAAGTCTACGTTGATACCAGAGATCATGTGAAAGGATCTTAGAGTCTATTATAATGACAAGTAAGGATTTACTTTCTCGTAGCACCGAAAAATCAATACCTTATTAGTCACATGTTGATTTAAATTTTAATTTTTATTCAGTTTTAATACTTATTATTTGATTATAATTCTCATAAATAATATTTTACCCAAAAAAAATACTATTCTATGTGAGGAAATAAGATTTTAATTTTTTTTAAAAAATTAAAATATCTTCTGCACTCTTCTGGTGAACCACAAGAACATGAAAGTTTTTTTATTCTCTTTCGTAACTCGCTGGAGAGTTGGTGGAATATGAAAGGTTTTAAAAATCAAAAAATCTTTTGTACCCTACTGGAAAATCATTAGAATACAAAAGGTTTTATTTTTACAAAAATTGAAATATCCTTACTTTCTATTTGAAAAATATATCTTGTTATTAAAATAATCTGTAAAACCCCTCTCATATATTAGGAGAAATTCTATGTATTATTTTAACCTTGGGACATTGCCTTAATTTTCTAAAAAATATTCAATTTTATTAAAAATATTAATAGGGTATCTTAAGACGTAAAAACTATCTAACATGATGAACCTATCCCTAATGTGTACTTTCGACATTAAAGTATCATAGTAATCACATAAGACTTGGTTTTAATGCAAAATTACAAAAAATGCCCTTAGGGTCTTTTGAAATGAAAGTATCTTGACAACCTTAAAAGACTTGAAAATGATTGTTAAAGGGTGAACCTATCATGAATATACACCTTTGGCATAAAAGCATCCTGGTGACTATGCTAGACCCAGTTTTAAAAAATTACTAAAATCCCCCTAGGGTATACTTTCGACGTAAAAGTGTCAAAAAATAAACCTCTCCTAAATACACAACTTTGACATAAAAGCATCCTAGTGACTATCTAGGACTTGATTCTAAAAAAATTATCAAAATGCCCTTAAGGTATACCTTCAACATGAAAATATATTGGTACCCTAAAAACTCTAAAATGATCATCAAAAAGTGAATCTATCTTAAATATACACCTTTGGCATAAAAGCATCCCAGTGACTATCTAAAACTCATTTCTAAAGAAGATTACCAAAATATTCTAGGCATTTGGCTAAATTATTCATGTGATTTTTGTTGTGGTTTCTATGATTTTTCATGATGTGTTTGGTATTTATTTATGATTTTTCATTATGTTGGGACTACATTAAAAAAAAATGAAAAGTTTCAAATTCATTAGGAAAAATCATTTATTAAGGGTATTTGGTTATTTTGAAATATTTCTAACATTCCTTCGGTCCTCTAGAGGGTATAGAAAATATTAAAACATTTCATATTCTTTTGATTTTTTGAAAGGTATAAAATGCAGTTGTGAAAAATTTTAGGGTTTAATTGTAATTTTTTTCATTTTAAGTCAATTTTAATATTTTAATTTCACATTTAAGGTAAATGATTATTTCTTATCATATTAATGTCTATTAGGGTACCAGGATACTTTACTGTCGAAGGTATACCCTAATAATCTTTTTTCTTTTCATTTTTGGGCACCATAAGCTTATTCTACTCATTGGGATAAATGACATTGATGCTTTGGTTTCACTAAGAAAGCTTTTCTTTTCACCATTTTTAGAATTAAAGTTCGTCTATCAATGAGACAAACACAGATTCATATAATAATCTCTAGAAAAGCTTCTCTTTTCACCATTTTTAGAATTAAAGTTTGTCTGTCAATTAGGACAAACACAGATTCGTATAATAATCTCATTTCTATTCATGACTTGGCACAATAAACACATTCTCCTTATTGGGATTAATGATATTAATGCTTTAGTTTCATATGAAAAACTTCACTTCCTACCACTTTTTGTAATCAAAGTTCATTTGTCAATTAGGATAAACACAGATTCATGTAATAATCTCCTTTCTTTTTATGATTGGGCACCATAAACACATTATCCTCATTGTGATAAAAAATATTGATGTTTCTGTTTTATAAGAAAAACTTCACATCCTACTATCTTTTACAATCAAAATACGTTTGTCAATTGAGATAAACATGGATTAATCTCTTTTCTTTTCATGATTGGGCACCATAAACACATTTTTCTCATTGAGATAAATGATATTGATGCTTCGGTTTCGTAAGAAAACTTTACATCCTACCATTTTTTACAATCGAAGTATGTTTGTCAAATGAGATAAACACGGATTCACATAATAATC
>JBBYHK010001714.1:0-12517 GCA_038382065.1 Adansonia grandidieri | reverse complement strand
AATACATAACAAAATAAAATTATTTTAGGAGGATATTTCAAATAGATTTTACCTATTGTGCAATTTGGAACCCAATCGACATTATGATTGCAACAATAAATCAATCAAAACTTTGGCAATGTTGCAAAGTATTCCATCTTGTTATACCCATCTATGGACCATCGCCCCAATAACTCGTCACCATAACCTCTTATTGCCATAACCTAAAAGGCATCTTGTGCAACCTGACGACTACCAGAACAATATCAGACAATGATGTGACTTCTTGATAGCAGCATGACTACAGGACTAACATCTCTTAAGTGGCGGCCGACTGATAGAGCCGACCACAAGGCACCATAGCCTGACAGCTAGCTCGGCGCTAGCCACCCTCTTATCAAATCACCTGGCATAATGTCCCTAGACAACACCTATAAAAGAGTAAGCAAACCCAAAGGTAAGGGTATCTTTTTCCCTAACTTTGAATCTCCATTGCTGTATCTTCAAAATACCCATATACTAACTTAAGCATCAGAGAGAGCCCTCGGAGCATAAACTCCAGCCTCCTTCTAACCCTCTTGGTGTTGCAGAGCCGCACTCGACCTTTCGTAAGGGAAGCATTAATAATTGGCGCTGTCTGTGGGAAAAGATTGAAAAACTATAGCTAACCAAAATGCTGACACCATCACATAAAACCTCTCACATCACCGGAAGTGATGAACCATACTGAAGCTCCATTGACCCCCACAATCCCCAACTCCTCACAGACTCAAATACTCGTTCCCTTCTCTTCTTGGCTGGCCCACTCACCACTAGCATAGTATCAAAATTTGCTATGGCTAATCTTGCCAGTGGCCACTGTCGTTCATCACCATGACTAAACTAGAGGCCCCAACAACATCATCACAACCACTAATGTTGCCACAAACACCCTACATATACCCTTAGATGCCCCGACACCCCCACTTACTCACCTCAACACACTTACACCACCACAAATCCATGCAACAATGCTGCCAGCCTTATCATCACCACCCTGTCAACTTAACTATCACGCCCATTACCAGGTGTAATTCCAAGCTATCGCCAGCCAGCTGGCCGTCATCCCGTAATCTCAAATCCAATTGGTGTAACTTGTCAACTCCCAAACCAACCGCTAAAACACATAGCCCATTAATCGCCTGACATAACACACTAAGAATATCCCAAATCTGGGCCCCCAAGACTGACCCACCACAGTAGAAAGTGTTATACGCCGATGGTAGAAGAGAGTTTCTACTCCATGCTAGTCCTACGACACATGACATTAGGAACTTCCTGCCACACCGGCTGACATCACCCATCAACTTAACCTGTAGACCTCGCCTAACAGATAGCCACTTTAAAATAGGAAATTAAAGAGCTAGGCGAGCCACGGAAGGATAACTGGGAATGGTTAGCTGATGAACTCAACCTTCTTTCGCTCGACATTCATCAGGTGACTGTCCCTTGGAAAGTTAAACTTTCCCTTAATACCTATGATGGCAAAACTGATGGCAATATTCCAGATGCCATGCAGTGCCGTATCTTGCTAACAACATTTCAGGGACCAGCTCAAACATGGTGGTATTCCCTAAACTTGGGCTCTATCATAACCTTTGACCATCTAGGTAAGTATTTCCTTGCCCGTTTTAGTAGCTACCGCACTGCTGCCAGAACCTCTGCCAGTTTGATAGCGATTAAGCATAATCATGAAGAAACTATTTGCGATTATGTCAGGCGCTTTAACGTAGCCACCCTAGAGGTCTGAGATCTCAACTACGAATGGGCTATCCAAGCCTTCATTGCGGGCGTTCACCATAAATACCTAAAGTACACCTTAACCGATGCCTAACCCATGAAGTTGTACCAGCTCTACGAGAAAACACAAAAATATGCGAAGGTTGAGGAAATAAAAATCATGAATTGATGAAAGAAAAACTAGGATAGAGAGCAAAAAGGTGATAGAGGCCTGAAAGCCAATCGACTAATCGATCGCTCAAGAACCCGACCCGCTAAAGAGGCATAAATTGGCATATTGTCAAACAGTCCTAACAGAAGATGAATGTGGCCCCCTTTATGAGTCTTACACTCTTCTAACCGCCTCCAAATCGTAAATTCTCAACACCATCATGAGAGAAAGTCTCATCGAGCACCCGTAAAGTCTCATTGAGCACAAAAGTGCTACAATTTTCACAATGATATTGAGCATGTAACAGAGGATTACCTCAGCTTGAAAAATGTCATTGAGTCCCTAGTAAGAAAAGGTGCAATCAAACAGGTTGTTAAAAAAAAGACTAGAATAACAAAGATCAAGGGCGTTCACCCAACAAGCAGTAGGAGACCACCCAATTGGTGTCATAAACGTGATTGTTGTAGACACTTTATTTTCTTTGGGCTAATTTTTAGCAATTTGGAGCATGGACGTAAGATGGGCGATGATGTCGCCCGGCAAAAAAGTATTTTAAAAAAGTCAAGGAGGCATAGGGATCATATCAAAAGTATATGCAAAGATATGGCATCAAATTACGTAGTACAAGGTGTTCGAGGACAATATATGAGAAAATCCATAATTTTAATTAAATGTATTGATACATGGTTCTTATGAATCGATATAATGCTCCAACGTGTTAAAAAATTTGAAATATCCCCATTTGTATCGATACAACATGTAGATGCATCGGAACATGAGCCTCTGTATTGATACAAGACCTCATGTATCGATACTAGGCCATGCCGAGACCAAAACATGCATTTTGCAAAGAAATGTATCGATACATATCAACATGTATCGATACAGCGGTTTATAGTATCGATACAATGGTTCATAGTATCGATACAATGTTTATTGTATTGATACCATTAAGGTTTTTAGACCAAATGTATCGATACATTATGCAATATATCGATACATGCAGGCCATTTTCGTGGTCTGGGCATTTTTGACTCATCCACCATTGATCCAAAACTCGATTTTAACTCATTTCTTTGTATCAAGAAAGATTAAAACACATGTCAAATTATGAATTTAGACTTTTAAATTAATCAAAACATTTTTTTAAGTCTAAATTAGATCTAAAGGGTCAATGTCATTTGATCACCCTACTCTTCCCTAGTTGTTGGCTAATGTCACCATCAGCCACCTTAATTGCTGAAAAATCATTTTAGCATTTAAACTAGCCACCCTATGCCTATCACATTAGCAGTAAATTGCTCCCTACAGCTACCCTATAGCCACCATGCTAACATCCCCTTGTCCCCCTTGAGAAATGGCCAAAAACATCTCCAAATTGGCTCCAAAATGCTGGTATAAATGGACCATTTCTATCTCAGCTAAAAAAATGTTAGATTCCAGCTTGTTTCAGCTTCCAAAAGCGCATTCACACATCAAAAAAACCAAATCCCGTAGCTCTTCACCCACTAGCCAAAAATAGCCGCAAAACACTCACTCTCAACCTTTACATATTCTAAAAATCACCCTCATCCATACCAGAACCAAAACCTCATTGTTTCTCTTTTTTTCTTGCTTATTTACAACAAGGAAAAGAGGGAAATTCAAGCCATCTCTGTTGCTCAAACTATTTGGCCAAAAATTAAAGTTTTGTTGGTATAACTTCTTACTCTATCACTTACATTTTCTGTTTTTCAGCACTTTTATCATTTTACTAAGCTCTCCATGTTTCCATCACCCTCTTAGGATTATCATGCATTATTGTGGCATTTAGTGGTGGTAGTTTAAGATTTGGATGCCTTAATGCCCCATTTATGTGCAAAATGCCTCGTTTCATCCTCATTAGTTTGATATCTCTTGCTCATGCATTTTATGCCATGTCGATGCATTTTGTTATCCTTAATCCATGTATGAATCATTAGCCTAACACATTTCAAGCACATTTATAAATTAACTTGCATGAATCATTGTCATTTTCAGCATCCACAACATTTTCTTGTTAAAGTGCATAACACTTTCTTTGTCTAGGCCATTAGTAAAATTAACATCCCTATTCATGTTATGTGCCATCCCCTTTGTATGTTTGTTGTCAAAATGCATGTTTGATGGCTGATAAAAATTGATTTTCGAAACCCCCCAGGCCAAGCATGTTAACCTCAACCAATGAGGATTAGCATGACTTAGCATTTTCCTTAAAGCTAGCAAAATATCTTGGGGAAAATTAAGTTTTCTAGATATAGAATCTCGGTTAAACAAGCTCCAGTCTTCTAATTTTGAAATGAAAATGGTCTTATAGTTAATCCCTAAATGCTTGTGCCTTTTTCTTGCGTAAAAATCTTGAGTGGTATGATCAATAGGCTGTTTCATCACCCTAAACTACTTTGAGGTTGTGCAAATGAGCTTGTGATGCTCATGCCACTCTTTCTCTTCAGTCATAGACGTTCGAATGTCAATGACTCGAGTTTGGACCAGTAGACATAAAAAAATAAGAGATATCCCTTGCTTTGCTTTGTCCCCTGCTGGTAGCACAACTATAGCAAATTGAAAAATCACTTTAAAATCCTAAACAATTTTTAATGAATTTTTTGATATTTTTCTATCAAAGCATGTCGAATTATCTTTAAAATAATGTCTTATTCACCCCCAGATCATTCCGGATGAGAGAGTTATGATTTTTCAAGTCTAAACTGTCTAGAACCTCTAGAATCCAAACATGTATTTTGGTTGGGCTGTTCAGGCCCACTAAATGGTTTTTCCAAATTTTTCAAACATTTTTCCTAAAAGGTTCATGAAATTCTTTTTTCGAAAAAGTATTCTTTGCAATTTTTTGATACCAAATGAGCCCGAGGTGATTTTTCAAATTTTGACACATCTTGTCCCTCATATGCTCTGCTAGCAGCACTATCAATCTAAACTTGAAAATTTATTCCCCTAGAAAGTGACTTTTTAGGGTAATGGGAATATTTTTAGGATGACCCCCATCGAGTTACCTTTCTAACAGTGTCTTGTCCACCTTTTAAAACCTTCGAACTAATTTAGAATAAATTCGGGAAGCAAGATAGCGCGATGTTGTCCCTTATTTGCAATTTTGGTCAAAATTAAGTTGTTTTCCCAAATTTTGTCTCGAGACATTCGAATGTCTCCATGTCAACCCGATTAGACTCGAGAACATGCTTTGACCTCTCATTGGCTCGTATCAAGGCACAAACACATTTTACATCTTTACCATCCTTATTCACAATAATTTCTTTTGCCAAAAGTTGTTGGAAGGCTCATACATTCCCTAAATCACAAGGTTTTGCTAACTTAAGTTTTCCAACTTGACTTCTCTAAAAAGTGTCAAACGTATCACTTTTAGGGATACTCCAACCTTGCCTTTCTGAAGGGATACTCTAACCCCATTTTTCAAAATTGTTAAGGTAAAAAAAAACCTTTTATCAAAATGATTTGTCATCCACGGGGATACTCAAACTCCGACCTTTCAAGGGGATACTCCAACCCCGCTTTTCAAAATTTTCAAGTTTAAAAGAAACCTCTTTTGTCAAAATTATTTGTTATCCATGAGGATACTCCAACCTTACCTTTCCGAAGGGATACTTTAACCCTATTTTCAACTACAATTAATTTTTTTCTTATTCTCGGACTTCTATGAATATGTCAAACAAATCTTGTTTAATCAAGAAACCCATATGCATCTCGAAAATTATCGATTCGATTATTCCCAAATAATCGATACCAATTGCAAGATAAATTCCAATAGTCCATTCTTTTTCTTTATCATTGCATTGAATGATCCATGTTATGTTACTTCATTTATTGTTTTACTAACATGATTTCTTTGTAATGATTATTTGCATTCATGCTTTCAAAACATTTCAAATAAAATTAAAGGTAATGTTCCACGTGGGTATCTCTCTAGTGCCTAAAGAGGAATATTCCATTTTCAAAGTAAAATCCAGAGGTCATTTTATTGAAAATCTCTATATTCCCCATCCCTCCGAGGCATATACGAGATTATATCTTTTTCATCAAAACCTGGATTTGTATTTCTATAAGATTCATGCATTAAAAGGGGTTATATCAAAATACTGACAAGCTAAGATTGAAATAATCGAAAACGAGATAAGAAATAGCTAGTAAGGTACCAATTTTGGGTGTAGCGAAGAGGTTCGTACCCCATTGCGCATAACCAACTCCCGAACCCAAATGATGAAACTTTGCATTATGTAGACCACGAGATTGATGTTTTGAGTTTCGTAACTCAAAACATAGATTTCAATAGGCATTCGATCATGCCTAGCCTAAAATAATCGGTGGTGACTCCAATTGTTGGCCACCTCGTGATGGTCATTCGAGACCAATAACATGAGCGATTCGTCTTATGGTCCCCCTTACTATGTCATAAGTCGAGAATCTGTACTTTCTCGTTCTCATCACATCTCAAAAGAAAAGTCTCAATCAAGAAGACATTTCAAGTTAGAAAAATATTTTAAGTCGTACGCATTCATAGATCCACGAGGATCCACCCTCGGGATACGTTTTGACAACTTGGTGACTCCACTAGGGATATAGAGAGTTAGGCTAATAACTAGTCCTGTCTTGCTAGGTTCCCGGTTCTTCGATCTTTGGTCATTATTTAACGATGACACTTTCTTCATTTTGTCAAGTAATCTTTTGTTGACATGATTGTCAGGATTGTCTTATTTTCGAATAATTATCACTTTAACAAAAGTGGTAATACAAAGGTAAACAAAAAGGTTTGATCGTTTCCCCGTCACACACCGCGCACTTGCATGTGCATTAGTGTCCCGCCAAACTCCATGGCGTGGTTACAACCCAATCACTAGGAAGAAGTGAGCTATCCGCCTTCATGAGTAACCCTTCTCATAGGCATGGCAATAACTTCCCAGATATAAATTACCTATGTCTCTCCTGAGTAACCCCCCGCAGTTGCATAGGAAAATACATCCAACGGATCGAACTCGTTCTGCCAAACCCACAATGGGTCTAGGATCGGGGTCCCTCGACTGTCCTTATCGGATGGAGGAGCAATTCGGATACCTATATAGGTGTTAACTTAAACCTCATACAGTGAGCCCTATGAGCTAAACCATGTCAAACCATACCGGAACGCTACTAGAATACTCAGAGAATAGGGTCACTCGGGGAAACATTCCTAACCTTTACTCTTAATTACCATAATTATGTAGGTGACAATGAGTATACAATTGTCACCCATATCTTCATTTTTATCATTTACCAAGACATGCCGTCGTGCTGCCCGAATGATGGCTAGCCTTTGTATAAATAAGTGACAATGAACAAAAAATATCGTTCACAATGTCTATACTGTAAGTCGTTATGCTATCTGAGTCACGGCTTAACGTGCATCCATACTAGTGGTGATAAACGAATATTACTACTAGTCGATTGTTTTCCATCCAAATAAGATATTGCATCACCTCATGAAGGGGCAGATTGCATCCTGGCATGTTGATACGCTGCCCGTTTCTTGTCTCACCATCTTGGTTGAGACATGTTATGAATTTTTTTCTGACGTTCTCAAATTCCTTAATTTTTTACATTTGTCTCTTATACATTTGACTAACTCATTTCCCTTTGTTTGTGTTCTGACGTATGCATCATCTCATCATAATTATCATGACCATCATCATTTTGGGACAATTATTCTGGTTTGGTGTTCAACAAGGGACCTTTTTGTGGCTCTACGAAAAATGTTATCGCCAAAGCTATTCCAGGATTTAATTGTCTCTAATGCATATGCATATTTACTTTCACCCTTTTTGCACTTGCATCAATCGTTCATTATCTTAACTCATCATTGCATCATAAACACTCATCAATAAATACATTTTCAAGTAGAAGTCTAATACAAGAATTGGGCCATAAAAGTGCAAAGGACTCCGGGCTTAATCAGGAAAACAGAACTTAACATCCTGCATCGCTACAACACGCGATGCCGCAAACAAATCATGAAGCACGTATTGAGCTACTTGAGCTAATGGTTAAGGAATCACAAGACCAGATGCTCCATCAACAATGCGAAATGCAAGCTCAAATTGCGAAGCTTATGGAACTAACGATAGCCTCTATGAGAGAAAAAGGGCAAGCCAGCACTGCTGAAACAAGGAATGATCCTTCTAACTCAGAAAGTCCCCCTACCGATAGTCCAAAACTCGCCCAAGGGGAACCTAGACAAGAACAATGGCCGATTCCTTCACCTACCGCTCAGGCTCCGCCAGTCATGTACCTAAATCCCATTGTGGCAGGTCAATTTATTCTTGGTACTCAAGGGGTGAATGCAAGAGTCTCATCGGCAGATCCGATAAGCTTAGACCATAAGGAACCCGAGAAAATAGATGGTCAAAAGTCCCCTATGACTACAGAAGAAGTGAGTAAATTCCAGCTACTGGAAAAACATCTCCAAGCTATTGAGGGAAGTGACAATTCAGAGCTCTTGACATGCAATCCTTGTCTTTGGTGTCTAACCTTGTCATTCCCCTGAAGTTCAAAGTTCCAGAGTTTGAGAAATTTAATGGAACCACAGACCCTTATGTCTATGTCCGAATGTACCTACAAAAAATGGCTGGGTATGAGAAAGATGAAAAGCTCCTTATCCATTGCTTCCAGCATAGCCTCACTAGGGCAGCAGCTCGGTGGTATATTGAGCTAGACAATGTCAAAATCCAATCATGGGCCGACTTGGCTAAAGCCTTTCTAAATCAATACCAGCACGTGTCAGATTGGGCACCAGATCGACTTTCCCTGATGAATTTCGAGAAAAGATCCATTGAAAGTTTCAGGCAATATGCCTAAAGGTGGAGAGAGGAAATAGCCCTAGTCTAGCCTCCCCTTACAGAAAAAGAGATGACAATCACTTTCATTCACACCTTACGCGCTCGTTATTATGAGAAGCTCATAGGAAATGCCACCAAGAAACTTACAGACTTGGTTCTCTCTGGAGAAATGATTGATGCTGCCATTAAAAGTGGTAGAATGCCTGCCAGAGAAATAGCTGGATCCAGTAAGAAGCCCATGGCCAGTAAGAAAAAGGAAAAAGAGGCTAATGCCATAAATTATGTTGGCTCGTTTCAGCCAAGACAACGTTAAGCACCTAACCTTTGCTACTCAAGAAAGCAACATTCTTACCCCACCATAATATCCCGACAGCTAATCTATGCCATAACTTATAACCCATCCCTTGCAATCCCTTGCAATCCCATCAAACTACCACAAAGCTACCCTCCACAAGTCTACCAAAATACCGATCGAACAACCAATAATGCACCCGACAATCGAGGTGCAAATCAACCAAGACAACATTTTGATCCTATCCCTATGACCTATAAGAAGCTCTACCAAACTTTACTCCAAAATCACTTAGTGGCTCCGATCTATGTCCCAGAAAAGAAGCCGCCATACCCACCATGGTACAACCTTAACGCCCACTGTGAATACCATGCTGGGGCAACGGGGCATGACATTGAGAACTACATGTTTTTCAAAAGAAATGTACAAAATTTAATCAACTCAAAAGTCTTGCAGTTTGGGACAAACCAGGGACCAAATGTTGCTGCTAATCCTTTGCCAAACCACACTGAGCCAACTGCAAACATGATCGATATCGAGCCATAGATTTGTGTCCTTCGACCAAGACCTGATTTTGATGACGAGGTCATGATGGAAGTCCCTGCACTTTTTGTGTCCCTTTTATGTAATGTCAAGAAATGAAAACCTACCCACCCTCGCTCGAAGGCAGGTAGGTGTCCTATGTAAGGGGCATCTTTATCAAACATTATCAATGAAATGACTTTTGTATATATTATTCCATATTGTGTGCCTATATCACTTTTCAATCTCTTTGTCTCAATTACTCTTATTCGAATCCCCGGGTTGTGTGTGTGCCTTTTACAATGTCTATTGTTTCACCCTTTCAAGTGTCCTGATGATAGTGACATGGATGTGTCTGATGGGTCTTTAAAGATCAATTTCGAATAGTCAATTTGCACTAGTGAAGTTGATTCTGAAGAAGATTTCGAAGAAGGCTCCATACCATCAGAGCTCTTATAGTTCAAGATCCAGCATCATAATTCTATCCTTATCGCCTAAAAATGAATAGGGCAATCGAGGTAGCCAACAAAAACATCAAAAGAATAATTAAGAAAATGGCTGAGACTTACAAAGGCTAGCATGATAAGCTATCCTTTTCACTTCATGCCTATCAGACTTCAATTCGAACTTCCACGAGCACTACCCCATTCTCCGTTATTTATGGGATTAAAGCTGTATTACCCATCAAAGTCAAGATCATTTCTCTCAGAGTTTTGATGGAAACCAAACTTGAAAAAGCCGAATGGGTTAAGAACAGATACGACCAGCTCAACCTTATCGAGGAAAAATGCATGAAGGCATGCCATGGTCCGATGTATCAAAGACGTATGATTCGAGCCCACGACAAAAAGATGCACCTATGACAATTTCACCCAGGTGAATTGGTATTGAAGAAGATCCTCCCAATTCACAAAGGTACATGGGCAAGTAGACCTCTAATTGGGAAGAACCGTATGTCCTGAAGTAAGCCTTCTCCGGAGCGGCCTTAATCTTATTAGAAATGGATGGCAATGTCTTGACCAACCCAATCAACTCATATTCCATCAAGAAATATTACACGTAAAGGGCAAAAACCTAAAAAGGAGTCCTTCAAAAAAAAATGTGAGAGAAAGCCAAAAAAAACAAAAAAACAAATACAAAACAAACAAAAAAAGTAAAAAAAAAACAACAACAAAAAGAAGGGAAGAAAACAAAAAAAAGTCTAGATGAAAATCCGAAAAAGGCATCTGGGCCATCAACCCAACTATAATTGAAAACCTGTAAAGGTGACTTAAAAAGATCAATTTTGATGGGGCATAAATCAAGAACACCTGTAGGATAATGCAAAGCAATCTTAGAGATCTTTTGAAGATCAGCTCATGCTAGGCACATTCATTGTTCAAGAAAGATTTTGAAAAACACCTAAAAAACATCCATGTCATGATTGTCAGAGGCATCTTTCACCTAAAAGATCATCTTTCTCGGTACCCTATCAATTGCTTGTCAAATAGTATATTGAGTTATGTCTCTTTGTTGTCATAAATAAATATTGCCTTGTTTCTTTTAACCCCTGTACAATTCACATTGAACTTGTCATTTACTGATAAGGTTTGATAATTAACTGAAATATGCATAAGGACATCTCGATATTACATCGAAAGGAAAAAAAAGCATAAAAAACTCTGCTTATGCCTCAATCATCAAGATCATGCATTTTTCACGTCCAAACACCTGCTTGGCATGACCATACACCAAACCATTTCTTACTCTCACAAGCCACATCTTAAGAAAAACCATTTTAGGCTAACCAAAAATCGACCCATGTATTCTATCGGAATCCTATAGAAACCAGAGACATTAACCTAATCAGTCAAATAGTCTCCAAGTTGTTGACAATGCCCTCCATTTGTCAGGAAAATGATTGAACCTCCCAAATCGAGAAATGCAGCAGTCCAAATTCTTGAGACTAAATTTTTTGTCATATCCCCAGTGGAGCAAAGACAACCTACAATCCCCAATGGGATTAGGAAAATTTTCGTCTATAGTCGCATCAAAGACAAATTGCTATCCCTATGAGAGTCTGAATGACGTATAAGGAGAACTATAGCTATCTCCCGTATTAGACTTCACATCATGCAATCATAATAGCATTTCATTTCATGCACTCATATTACCATCCTACATCATTTTTACAATATCATTTCAAGCTAGGTTTGCTGAACCTCCAAGGAATTCTTGGTAAGAACTCTAGCTTCACAAACCAAGTGTCATTCAGGTAAGGTCATTTTCTTCTTATCACCTCATGTCAAAACACTTTTTATCGAGCAACTACTGTCAAAGTGTTAGTGTTAAGAAATTATTATCTAGAAACTATCATCAAAATCTTTTGTCGAGAACATTCATCAAAAGCTTTGTCAAGAACTAGTGCCAAAACCTTTTTCAACAGGAATTTTGTCATGAACTTCTGTTAAGAAAAGCTTGTATTAGAAGTTTTATTGAAAACTTTATCGCCACCCTCTTTAAAGGCCACAAGTCAGTGGCACCCTTTTAAAGCCCACAAGTCAGTGGCACCCTTTTAAAGCCCACAAGCTAGTGGCACCCCTTAAAAGCCCACAAGTCAGTGGCACCCTTTTAAGCCTACAAGTTAGTGGCACCCTTTTAAGCCCACAAGTCAGTGGCCCTTTTTTCAAAGCCCACAAGTCAATGGCACCATTTTCAAAGCCCACAGGTCAGTGGCACCTCTTTAAAGCCCATAAGTCAGTGGCACCTTTCCAAAAGCCCAAAAGTTAGTGGCACCCTCTTCAAAGCCTACAAGTCAGTGGCACCCCTTTAAAGCCCACAAGTCAGTGGCACCCTTTTAAAGCCCATAAGTCAGTGTCACCATTTTAAAGCCCACATGTCAGTGGCACCTCTTTAAAGCCCATATGTTAGTGGCACCCTTTTTAAAGCCTACAAGTC
>JBBYHK010001704.1:1178-12517 GCA_038382065.1 Adansonia grandidieri | reverse complement strand
CTACAAGATCATCAAAAGCATCTTGTAACTCATCAAATGTATATGAATTTAAATTTAGAGAATTTGAGGTTACCTTGAGCTCATCAAGAGCCATGAAACAAAGGTTGCCAATTTGGTCTTCTTTGGAGCCATTATCATCGGAAGAGTCACTATCGCTCCAAGTTGCTACAAATGCGTTTTTCTTCTTTTTTTTTTCAATAATGTGCAATCAGATTTGACATGCCCGATTCGTTGCAATTGTAGCAGACCACCTTATTAACCTTTTTAGATTGGGATGATTTGCCCTTATCTATCTTCATTAATTTCTTGGCAAATATAATCATCTCCATGTCTTCACCATCTTCATCATCTTCATCCTCTTTCTCACTCATGGGAGCCTTTAATGTAACTTCAACTTTTCTTGGTTGCTCATTTCCATGATTTATCTTTATTTCATATGTGATGAGTGATCTGATGAGCTCGTCTAAGACAAGGAGATTAAGGTCTTTTGATTCTTCAATTGTGGTTACTTTAGCTTTCCATGACTTAGAAAGGTTATTCAACATTTTCTTGACCATCTCCTTGTTGGGATACACTTTTTCGAGACCCTTCAAGCCATTTACAATGTCCATGAATCCATTAGACATCTCTTTGATGCTTTTTTTCGGTTTCATTTTGAACATCTCATAATCAAGAGTGAGCATGCTTATCTTGGACTCCTTGACTTGATTGGTCCCTTCATATGTGTTAGCCAACTTGTCCCATATCTCTTTGGCATTATCACAACAAAACACCCTATTGTACTCATTGGGGCCTAATGCACAAAAAAGTTTGTGCATGGCCTTGGCATTGAGTTAAGCCATCTTAGTGTCTTTCTCATCCCATTCCTACTCTTCCTTGGGAACTTCAAGAGCACCTACCATCTTCGTTGGGATGAATAGGCCTTTCATGATTATCTTCCAAACTTGATAATCATTTGCTTGGACAAATAGCCTCATCCTTGTCTTCCAATACACGTAATCTTCACCGTTGAAGAGAGGAGGCCTTAGATTGAATGTCTTTCTTGGCCTACACCGAAAATGCCACCACTAGCCATTTGCTTGGTCTTTTGCGGATCTTTGCTCAAGGATTTTAAGCCTATAAGAATGAGACACAAGCTCTGATACCAATTGTTAGATCTTTTAGTGGTGAATGAAATCAAGAGAGGGTGAATTAATTTATTAAAATTTTAGTAAATTAAGACTTTGATAAATAAAATTGAGAAATCTAAACAATAAACTTTAGAGTGAAAGTTAATGAATCGAAATAAACAACTAAAGACAAGGGAAAGAGAAGCAAACTCAAAGATTTAGAGAATTTCGGCCTCAATTGCCTACGTCCTCTGCCTTGGCCTTACTTGCCTCAGATTTCTACAATTCACTAACTTGAATTGTCTACCTTTCAAGGACAAGGTATAACCTTTACACTCTCTATCTTTCAAGGCTAAGATAAAAACCTCTACCCCATATTTTTTGTGGCTAAGATAAAACCTTCTTTCACTACTTTTGAAGGCTAAGTAGAAATCTTCTTTACTTTTGAATGGCTAAGAAGGAACCTCCCCTTTTTGCAAGTATTTAAGTGTAAACAAATAAAACCTCTAAAGGTTAGGTGTTTACAAGAATTTTGGCTCAAGGGAAATATGTATCTAAAGATAAAAAAAATTAAGAATACAAAAATAGGAGGAATTAATCCTATACAAAGATAAACTACTTAGCAAAAATGATGGAGAAAATGAAAGATATGACTTTGAGCACAATCTCTTGGTTCTTCTTGTTGTTGAAGGTGTTGGAGTGGCTTATTTGTAGCCTTGATCATGATTCTAGCCATTGGGAACATTTGGTGAAGGAATATAGCCATTGGAGCCTTCAAAATATAATTTTTCGTTGCTCCTCGTGCCTGTATATCGATACAATTAAGTGGGTATTGATACATTATGTTTAATGGTCCAAAATATGACCGTTAAATTGTCCTGTATTGATACAGAAGGATCTGCATCGATACATGAACAGTCCTATATTGATACAGAATGCTCTGTCTCGATACATGACAAATGATTTCTGCATTTTGAGGTTATTTAGCTACTGCCAAGCATTGTATCGATACATACACATAGTGTATCGATACATTCACATGAAAATCAATTTTAAGAGGCTTTTCATGACTTTAAAATATGTAAAACTTATCTAAAAAATGTTTTATATAAAAATATGTATTAAAAACATATTTTTGAGTGCTTGAAGAAGTTAAAACACATTCTAGTATTTTTCAAAGTGTTTATCAAATATTTCATGGAAAAATACTAATATTGAAAATATTTAAGCACAAGCTAATTAAGCTTAAGTTTTAGTTATATCAAAACTAAGATTAATTCAAAGCTAATATAGCTAACATTATCAGTTAGACCAATATGATTTTTTTGGATAAAAAGCAAAACTAGAACTATAAGGAAAACAAAGAAGCATGAACAAAATATAGTAGATAAAAGTTAATGAAATGTGAAACAAAGGGAATGGGATTATAGCCAAATAATAACCAAAAACACGAGAAATATGAGAATCGAATAACATACGACTAATTATAGGCTTGACTCTCTAATTAAATCCTTGGTGGAATTGCCAAGCTATCGCCATGTGCCCTTACCTTGAAGGGATGATGTGCTAGACTTAAAATATCCCTTTTGTAAGACTTTATTTGGTATGATAGCATAAGGTAAAAAGTGTGATTCTCGTAATTAGAGCGAGGGGACCGTCAGACGAATCACTTGTCAAACTAGTCCCTAATGACCATCATGAAGTGGTAGAAAATTTAGAGTCTCCACCAATCATTTGGGCTAGTATGATTGAACAACTCTTAAAATCGATAACAAAACTCGAAGATTAGATTTTATGGTCAACGTGTTCTAGAGTTCATTAGAAGGGTCTAGGTGTCCATTACACATGGGGAAGGATTAGCACCCCTATGATGCCCTAAATCGATACCTTATTGCCCTATAATATCCCGGTTTCAATTTTCTCAAATTTTATTATGTCACTTATTGTATATAATCATCTTTTTATAATGCATGAATTTTTTTTGGAAAAAATTAATTCGATTTTTATAAAAAGAATTAAATACCATTATTTAACCCGTAGGAGTAGTGGTACATAAGGTTAAAATATTTTCTGATTTAATTTGAAAAGAGATGTTCCATATCGAGCACTGAAGGGACATCGATATAAAACATTTCCTTGATAATTTTTCTAAAAAAATTATTAAATACATGAATGCAACACTTGTCACCAATAAAGGAAATGTGTTAGTAAATCGTAAAAAAATATAATAAGTATGGCATAAAATAAACACAAAAAAAGGAAGGACGGTCGAGATATATCTCTTAATTGTCCTTGATTATTTAGAAAAATAAATTAACAATTTCAATACATGTTTGGACTCATTGGTCATTTAAGGTATCAAAATTAAGGTCTTGATTGAAAAGTTAGGGATGACTTGAGAGAGAAAAAATTTGGATTTTGGGTGAAGTTTTAAAAAATAGGGTTTGAATACCTACATAGATGAAAATTTTGGTAATTTTTTTGCAATTGGAATGTTTTTGGATTTTATAAAAATATAGATTTTAAATGAAAATTGATAATTTAAATAAAAGAAAAAAATTAATTATTGAAGAGCATTTAGGCTTGATCTGAGCCTAGCGGGACTCTTAAGTGACTTAAAAATTCATTGGGGTTTATTCAGACTCATTTTGGGGAACTTGAATGCCTCAAAAAGGGAATTCAAGGAAAATCAACCAATTTAATTAATGATGAAAATAGGGGATAGCATTGCGCTGTTTGCTTTTTGAACTTATTTTGGACTCATCCTAAGGTTTCAAATGGAAAATGAGAGTTCATAAAAAAGGTAGCTCGATAAGGATTAATATAAAAAAATTTCAAAATTTCTCAAAAATTTACATTATAGGAGGAAATAATTTTTAAATTCAGGTTTGGTTTTCAGTGACAACACGTGCTAGGAAAAAGATGCAGCGAACTTTGAAAAATCATCGCAGGCTCATTTAAAATTGTTAATTAGCAAATGATACCATTCTCGAATAGGAATTTCATGTAGTTTTTAGAAAAAAATTATTTATAAATTCCATAAAAATCATCTGTCATGCCAAAATGGCCCAAACAGAGTGTTAATTGCTGATTTCAAGGGTTCCTAATAGCAAAGATAAAAAAATCATAACTCCCTCCTTTGAGCATATCCATGGGCAAACAAGATACTACTGGAAAGTTGATTCAATGTCCTTTAAGGGAAAAATATAAACAATTCCAAAAGAATTGTCTGGGGTTTAGAAATAATTTTTCAATTTAAGGTCACAATGTTGCCAAAACTAAAGTAGGGGAGTTTTCAGGTTTCGATTTTTCTAGACACATGTCAAGGTTTCAAACAAATGAATGTCCAAAAATTAAGGTCTATGGTAGTGAATCATAAGTCCATCCAAAGTCTTAAGGAATTGGGTAAGTGGATAACTCGTTACCCATGCCATCGAGTTTTACACAAAGGCTCAACATCAAAATATTTGATCAAGCATTTTGTAAACAAAAAATTTTGGAAAGCTAAAAACAAATTTTATTTTGCCTAGGAATTCAAACATAAAATGCTTAATTTTTCCCTAAGATTGTAAAAGTGGTTTGTCAAAAAAAAAAAAACTTAGGTTAACATTAATCTCATTTGTTTAAGATTATGTGAGCCTAACATGGCAGTAAACACACCAACAACAAAGTATCAAGAAAACATTTTTAGTCAAGTAGAGCATTCAAAAATGGCATCAAATGGAAAAAATGTGCCAGAATATCAAGAAGACAACATTTTTATTAAAAAAAAAATGCTAAAAATGCAAGGAACACATGAACAAAGCATAAACATTCAAGAATATGCTTGTAACAACGTAAAAGATGATATAAGCATGGAAAAAACTAATTTTATGGCACGAAACATATGGTGGAAATTTTTTACAGAACTAAAAACATGATCTTTATGTCATCAAGTCAACACAAACATCATCAAGCTTAAGAGAACATCAAAGCATCCTGAAATGACAATGCATCATCAATGATTAAGCATGGATGATGGATGAAAATGCTATGGATCAATGAAACAGTGATTGTTATAAGATGAACAATGAAAAATGAGATTTTTGAAGCACTCAAGTAACACCAAAGCATCATCCAAATATCATAAACTCAAAATAGCATCAAACCAAACTAAAAAATGCAGGCTTTCTTAAGAGAGTCCTGGCTTCATGAATATTGGTTAGCTAAAATGACATGAAGTATGTTTTGATGCAAATAAATGAAAAAAAAAAAGAAGTTAGAGATATACCAAAGGAGCCTAAGTTCAAGTTTTCCTAATGTTTTCTTAGTTTTTTTTTCTTTTCGTTTTCTTTATTTCAGCTTACATTTTTTTTTTTTTGCTTTCTTACTATGGATTAGCAAGAAAGTAGTAGTAAAGATGAGCTTTTAAGGTAGTGCTATGGATGGATAGGGGTTTAGTGACGATGATGAGTGGGAATTGAAGGTTTTTGAGGGCTTCTAGGAAGAGCTACAAAAATGAAATGTTTTTTCTTTAAATGTGGTCTCCTTGTGTTGTTGTTGAGCTAAGGTTGGTTTTTTATAAATAAGTGATCAGCCAATACTTTGGAGCCAAAATAAGGGCATTTTAGAGTTTTTCACTTGCAACATGGAGTAGCTCCAAGTACTATCCTTAGCATCCTTCATTTTTATTGGTTGTGGTAGCCAAAGTGGTAGAGAAGACTACTTTATGTAGTATATAGATGAGGAAAAAACCAAATGTAACCTTGATTAAACCAAATTTTGCCATGAAAATGTCTTATTTTTTAATTATTTAGGCCTAAAAAATCAATTAAACCCAATTCTAAACCCAAAGGCAAAGCTTGTATGAATTTGAGTGATTTTTGGAATAAAAAATGTAATCAAACTAGTGCTTTGAATCAATATTGGGCAAGGAATTAGGCAAAAATGCCCAGATTTATCGATAAAATGAAAATTATATTGATACATCTTGGTATTTTTGGTGAATTTATTGATACATAGGGTGAATGTATCGATTCATTCACTAATATATTAATACATTCACTTATATATTGATACATTTAGGATCAAAAATTGTATTTTAGCTACTGCCAAGCCTTGTATCGATACATCAAGTAAATGTATCAACACATGCGCCCTTTATATCGATATAACTCAAGGTTTTGGCATTTGGTGACATGGCATTAATTGTATTGATACCTTAAGGCCATGTATGGATACAATCAAGTACAAATGTGAATTTTATGTACCTTTAGCTCCCCAAACAACTTACCTGAGAAAAAATGATGGGAAAAGGATTCGTGCTTGCTCGTTTGAGGTTTGTTCATGCCTTAAAATGCTTGCATAGAGACTCGAACAAAAGTAGGTGTCTACAAAACAAGTTATTGAATATGATCAGTTTACACTAATGAAAAAAGGCATGTTTGTTGGGAAAGTTTATGCCTGTGAAGGCATGTTTATACTAAGTATTGAAATTGTTTTTGCTTATATCATTTCTTGTGTAAATGTTTAGTATACTAGATTGTGTCATGTTAATTACAGATATGTCAAAAACATGAATATGTAAACTAGATAATCAATGAATTGAAAAGTGTGAATCATGTAATGTGGCCAAAATCACAAGAAAGGATTTAGAAGTGTGGTAAAAACTTATGAATTGTTGAGATCAGTCCATATTGAAATTTATGAATTTGAAAGAATTCTAACTCAAGGTGGAAAAAGGTATTTTTAACCTTTATTGATGATTTTTAAGATATACATATGTTTATCTCAAGAAAAATAGAAGTGAAGCATTTGAAAATTTTTTCACCTATATGAAAAAGATAGACAATGTTTTTGGGAGAAAAAATCAAAAAATTCAGGAGTGATAAAGGAGGTGAGTATAATAATCTTAGACTAAATGCTTTTATTCAAGTCTTAGGTATTTTTCATAAAACTACTCTCCTTTATTCTTTTGTATGAAATAGAGTGGCAAAATGCAAAAATAAAACTCTAATCGATTTAACTAATGCTACGTTGGTGAGCTTTGTGCTGCTATGAGGAATGATAATTTTTACTATTGACTATGTCCTTAATAGAATAACACAAAAATACTCTTTAAAAACACCTTATAAACTTTGGAAGAGTTTTAAGCCAAATGTGAATCATTTGAGAATGTGAGGTTATTTTGCCTTTATTTGGCTTTTAAATCCTAAAAGATCTAAACTTGGGATAAAGCAATTTAGATGTGTATTTATAGGTTATGCCCTAGTAAAGCATATAGGTTTCTAGGCCTAACAAACAATGTTACAATTGAATCCTTAAATTCTTTCTTTCATGAAAACAAATTTCCTTTCAAAACTAGAAATAGTAGGGGTGTTGAACCAACAGTTATCCCTAGACCCTTAAATAATCAATAAGCTCTAGAACAATCTACATGGTAACCCATAAAAAGAGATAAACTTGTCAGTGAACCTAGATAAAGTAAAAGAGAAAAAGCAAAATACTTAGGCCTTATTATCATCTATTTAATATTCAAGATGGCCCTATCACATTAGACAAGGCCTTATCCTCTTCTGATTCAGATTTTTGGAAAGAAGCAATCAATGATGAGATGGATTTGTTCATAGCCAACAAAACTTTGAAACTAGTAAACCTATCACAAGCCACTAAACCTATAAAGTGTAAATGGGTACTAAGAAAGAGAGTGAAGCTTGATAGCTTAACTAATAAATCTAAAGCCAAGTTTACAGCCCAAAGTTTTAGGAAAAAAGAGGATATAAATTTATTTGATACATTTTCTCTTGTAAGCAACATAACGTCAATAAGAGTTCTAATTGTAGTTGCTACCATCCATGATTTGATAATCCATCAAATGGATGTGAAAACAACTTTCCTCTAAAATAGGTTGGAAGAAGAAATTTATATGGAGCAATCTTAAGGGCTTTGTTATGCAAGGTAATTAAAATAAAGTGTGCAAATAATTAGAGTCCTTATATGGTTTAAACAAGCCCGAAGACAGTGGCATGAGAAATTTGACATATGTTTAATTTGTAATGGTTTCAAAACCAATGAAACTGATAAGTGCATATATTATATATAAATAGTAATTCACATGTTATAATTTGTTTATATGATGACAATGTCTTGATTTTAGAACAAATCTAGAGATTATATATTCTACCAAAATGCTAGTTGCTAATCATTTTGACATGAAAGGTTTATGGGAAGTGAATGTATCACCAGGATTTCAAATAGTATTTTTCTACACCAATCTAATTATATTAAAATGATTTTGAAAAAAATACTAAGTTTTTTTGAATGCAAACATTTGTGCTCTCTTTGTTATCCTAATTTACATTTATTTCATACGGAGAAATATCATGTATGTAACTAAAAAGAGTATGCTAGTATTTTTAGTAGCTTGAGTTATGCCATTGACTACACTGGGCCTACCATTTGCTTATGTTGTAGGGGTGTTCGCTAGATTTACAAGTCAACCAAACTTAGAGCTTTGGAATGCAATTAATTGTGTAAAAAGAAACTTAACAAGAACTTTAATTTATTTTGTACTCTATTAGAACTATCTTGCTATACTTGAAAGATACAATGATGCTAAATGAAAAACTAATACCACTTGTTTTAATCTATTGTAATAGTGTTGCTGCTATTGGAAGAATTAGTAAATATTAAAATAGAAATTCCAAATCTTTAAAAAGAAACCATAGCTATCTGAGATTTAAGACAACTAATGGTACCATTAATGTCGAGTACATTAAAAGTGCTAAGATCTAGATAGCATTCAGGAGGATAGGAATAAAGCCCAAATAAGAATAAAAATCAACTATTAAGAAACCCTACCTAGTGATTGGAGATCCAACTAATTAGGTTCAAATAGAAAAATGAATCATGGAGTGATTTGAATGACATGCACATTTAATATATAGATGAAATCGCTTCATAGAGTGTTTACACGTCATTCTATAAATTGTGGAACCTCACATAGTAGTAACATATCCATGGAGACATGAGTTGTCAAGAAGAAAGCTCTCAGACTCGTCATCATATGAAATTCCGAATAAGGGGGCTACCCTCTCATTAAAATGATCTATTAGATGCTGAGTAACTTATTCAACTATGTGAGTAGTCCTTGCCAGTTCATGTACCTGGCCCAATTAATATTTTTAAGACATCATGTCAGACCTCATTACTAATTGTCTTAGGATTCAATCTTCCAAGTGCTTTGATTTTTCAAGTGACACTTCGACTAGCAGTCTACTTGTTTTGCTACAAAGGTGAGCCTTTCGGTTTCTTTGATGAATGAGTTAATATGTGATCTCTTAGAAAAAGGAAAAACAATCGAGTATTTGAATTTATATTTCATCATCTCAATAAATTAATATTGTTACATTTGGTTGACTTGTCAAGTAGCTGCCACGTCAAGATTTTCATACAAGTTTTTTTTTTTTTTTTTCATTTTTAAGTAAAATAAAAAATAAAAAATGATATTTAGACTAAAAAATTTTAAAATACTGACATGACATTGTTAATAAATAAAATTTATCTAATATCGAATTCTTATTGAAAAATATCAAGCGTTAAATACTAAATAATTTAATTGCTTGAAGTAAAGTTTAGATACATCATGTATCAAATTGTTAAAAAAATATAGAAGTTTGAAGACCAATTTATATAATAACCTTTATTTAATTTGCTAATGACTTAGGACATGGGACTTAGAATTTGGGACTGCTTAATTCTAAGTGCATGGACTGTTTACCTATGAAATTGTACTTGGAATATCTCATTTTGAAACTTCTTGTTTCAGTCAATTTCCCTTTTAGTTCACCTTCCGAATAATTCTGTAGACAGGATACCATCTCTAAAACAACCTCGATTTAGTCAAACGTCGTTATATACCACCATCTTCAGCCATTTCTGTCAATTTGAACTGTTATACCCAAAAACAATATCCTTTTTAATCATATATCAGTCCATTGACGATTAAGTTCAATTTGAATATTTTTTTAGTTGCCAAAATTTACATGTGAATGAGTAACATAGCAATTAAATTAGACATGTTAAACAGTTGAGTCAAGTTGGTTCCGAGTGTGATCAATTTGTGTTGGGTCAATTTGGGTTTAAAATTTTTTATTCATTTTGGGTTTAACATTTAAATTATTCGAGTTCGAATCATTGCAATTCAATTTATTGATTTTGGAATTAAATTTGATTAAATTTAAGCAAATTATTTGATAGATTCATATTTAACTAGAATTTTATTAAAATGTAGACAATAAATAAGAAATTAAATTTAAAAATAAACATAAATATAGTAATTTTAATAAAATATATCTATTTGAGCTGATTTACAAATTTGAGCATTATCAGATAACTTTTGGGATCGAGTATCAATTACTTATTGAAATAAATATTAATAACAAAATAAGTGTTATTTATTCCGAATGTCATCAATAAAATTTTTGTCTAAAGATGAATCACAAAAAAAGTTTGTTTTTGTAAATAAACATTAAAATGAAAATTATTATATCTCACAAAATTTCTAAAAGAGATTTTTTAATGAAATTGAAAGTATCAATTATTCTTAAAAATATTAAAAGTAAAATTATTAGTGAGGTATTATAAAAAATATTGAGGTATCTCAGAAATCATTTTTGAATAGATGATTTTTTCTAACAATATTATCCATAAAATAACTACCAAAATTTTCTCTTCTAAAAGAAAGAAGAGGAAAGAAATGAAGACAAAGAATTAATTCAGAACTAATTCTCATGTATTACATTTCAATTTATAGCATCATTTGCATTAATAGGAATCCTAAAAATGAACGTGAATCTTGGACAACAGAACTTTCAAGAACTCATAAGTAGTGATTCAAATAAAATTTTGAGATGTTAGAGTATTTAGTCAGACTTGTAATAAAAGAAAATTCTCATTCATTTAAAAAATAAAAATAAAAAAGTATTTGTTTTCATAAACAGGAGAAAATGATTTAAAAAAGAATTTTTAAAAATAAATTAAGGGTCTTACTTTTACATATCACAATAATTGGCGTTGTTTTTTTCAAAGAGTGACACCGGGTTGCTAGTACTTTTCCACGCATATTTATCTTTTTGAATCAAACATTTTGTTTTGCAAATCAAAATTATCTTTCTAAATTAATCTTAATTTATTTTATGATTTTATTAAAAGGATAAATTGCTTTTTTGCCAATTACACCTAAATAAAAAT
>JBBYHK010001693.1:0-60364 GCA_038382065.1 Adansonia grandidieri | reverse complement strand
ATTAAGTTTATAAATATAAATAATTTAACTTAGCTTTTAAAGTTTACACTATAATATTATATATATGTATTGTTTATCTGATAAAAATTACATAATACATAAAATATAAAATAAATATATATAATATAATAGTAAAATGGGCCTGGCTAGTCCAGGCTCAGGCTTTGAAAGTCGAACCTAAGGCCGACCCATTTTTTAATCGGGCCTTTTTTTTTGTTCAAGCCTATTTTTGGGCCTATTATGTTTGTCCAAACCCTCCCAAATTTTAGGCAAACCTTCGAGCTTGGCGGGTAGCCCAGCCCTTGAGCAGGTCTACATGAAATGCCCTTGTAACAAGCTTAATGAACCATTCAAAAATGTTATGATCCAATGCCTAAAGCCCAAAAATGAAATCCATATGATTTTTACATAGTTATGTTTGAAATGGAATGATTTTTGTGGCCAAAATCATGACCAAATTCATTTTTAATGCCATGGTAAAAAAGGATAAAAATGACATAAATTGGCAAATTTGCTATGTGTATCGATACAATGACTTTTGTATCGATATATAAAAAAAGTTTTGCCTAGATGTATTGATACATTGAAGATTGTATTGGTACCATGAAGGTTTTATTGTAGTCTTACTTGTGTATCAATACATTTTGGCCAAAACTCATGATTTTAGCTACGACATGGCTCTATATTAATACAAATGTTAATTTATTGATACCTTGGGCAAATGTATTAATACATGGCCTCCTTTATCAATGCAATCAATGAATTTTTGGATTTTGATGATGTGGAGGCCTTATATTGATACATAAAGGTCCTGTATCGATACATATACATGGAAATGTGGATTTTATGCGCCTTTAACTCTTTAAACACCTTACCTTGGTTGAGAATGATGGACAACTGACATGTGTTTATTCAAATGGCCTCGACGATGCCCAAATAGTGATCGTTCATGCCTTGGATGATGGCCTGGACAAAATGGAGTGTCTACAACAATCTTGGTCTATAAATATAAAGTATTCTTTGTTGTCTATTTTATATTTAATGCCAATATGAAAGGGGCCTAATAGGTCACACAAATAATGGTGATTACTAAAAATTAAATTAAGACTGGACTTATATGTCTAAAACAATTAATGGTTACTTAGGCTTAAATGAATGTTCACATGGGCTAAGGTCAAAATTATAATTTCTCAAAAATTAAAATTTAAACCCTAGACATATAATCCCATGATTTTTATCCTATATGCCCTAAGAAGAGCTAAGAAAAGTCAGCTAAGAGGTTTAGAACAAAGGGATTACATTTTTTCGTAAGACCTTGAGAAAGTTCATGCAATTATGACTCTTGGAGAGAAAAACTATTACTATTTCTTTTTTTGTTTATTGAATCAAGATATTCTTGACAAAGGGAAGATTTATTGAAATCTAAGTTGCTAGCATGGCTCCTGGCAACAAAATCTTTTCCTTTTTGAAGGTTTTTCGGGTCACCTATGTGGATAACGTTAGAGGTTGGATGCTTAGACAGCTTTGGTTTATAGTAACTAGGCTTGATATACATATTCTTAGGTCTTGAAATTGCCAAAATACTTCTTGAGATTGAGGTCAGTTTGAATCTTGAATAGTTCTTTAGGTTTCTTGATCATAAAGATTGATCAAGATCATGTAGGACGATCCTATTTAAGGACTCTTGGATTTATCTTTATGATCTAGTTTTGCTGTGAGAATTATTTTTGTAAATTTTTGTATTATAATACTTGATATCATGAGACTTTTTACAAGTGGGATTTGATTTAATATTATGTTTTAATTGTTACCAATTAAATAACTTGTTGTTTTAATGCTATATCGATCTATTCTTGAATATAAAAATTAAAGGAAATTGTTTCTTTTTTATTTTTAAATTTCCAGCAAGTTAGTTCATGTTTATAATTCAATTTTAATTATTTAAAACATGATTTTATAAATTAAATTGAAATTGGAGTCATCGGTTGACAATTTGGTGTTGACTAGTGCTAGGTTGGCTCTGTTTTGATGTTTAAATGTTGCTGATTTTTTGTGCAGCCATTTCTACGATTTTTTTCCACCTTGAAAGTGTCATGAAAAGTTATAATACTTGCTGGAAAAATCAGGTTAAAATCAGAGTTGAGAATATTTCAATTTTGAACTAGAAGGGATGCATTAGGTGTGCTTAAAGCTTGTGGCATTTTGTCATCTTTCTTCGAATTTAGTGCGACATCAATCGCAACAAGGAGTTGCTCTAAATTTGCTGTAATTTCAGAGGTTTAGTGGAAGGAAGACGATAGTGTTTGAGTTGGAGTAAGATGGTTAAGATAGCCATGCATGGGACAGAGTCCTAGTTGGACTAGGATCTCTATAAATTTTCGTCACCACTGTTCTACTTAGAGTAAGACTATTCCAATTTTTTTTTTTAGATTTAAAATCTAATATGATTAGATTAAATTAAAAATTAAAAAAATAATGATAATACACTTCCCTGAGAGGTTGAATCCAATTAAAACACTTACATATCATCAAACACCTAACTATCTAATTATATTTTTTTCTTAAATTGTTTAAGATATAAATTAGACAATATAATAAGCATGGAATTAAATTTCAATTAATTTGATCAATTGAAAAATATATTTAATTTAAATGATTAAACCTATTTTGAGTCAAATTTACTCTAATATGATCAGAATAAATGTTAATCATGTAAGAAAATTATTTTCTCAATTAAATTAAATATAGATAATTTATTTAGCATAAAAAATTAGTAACCTGAATTTAAAACACATGTTTTTATATATTCATATTTATTATGGATGTATGGGATGATTATAAACTAGGCCTAATATGATTGTGGATGTATGGTTAATTGTTTATGGATGTTTAAATTTTTAAAAATAAGGTCTGCAAACCCTACCTTATCTCTATTTTTCTTCAGGGTCATAAATTTTTTTCTTATTTAATTCTCCTCAAATGTAAGTCAAGGTTTCTTACTAGAAATGTAATTAGATTATATAAGTGTAAAATTAGGGCTAGTTAGGAAAGATTTTGCAACTTGAAGATGGAGATCCAAATGAAGGCACCATAAAGCCTAAGAGATTATAAAGCCTAAGAGATTATAAGAAGCTTTTGAAGACTTTGTATGTAAGCACCTAGGAATTGACCAAGTAATTTCTTTTGATGGCTTAAAGAAATAGCACGATAAAAATGCCTTTCATTAGATTATAACAAGATACCCAAGTTTTAGTTGTAGGGATTTGTTGGGCTATCCCAAGGTCTTTTTTACCCGAACTGCTTGAGTTAAAATTAACGGGTCTTGCTCAACTAATGTTGTATTGCTTGAATGCTTACAAACTTGAATGCATGGTGTTAGAGGCAATGGTTAGGTGAAATTCATATGATGCGTTTAAGCAAAAAGTTCCCACTTAACTAATCTGAGTTGCATAGAAATGTAATTGGCAAATTCTGTTACCTACCTAATTAGGCCTATTGCAATTTGTTAGGCTATCCCCAAGGTTGTAACATGTTGAAAGGGGTTCCAACCCACTAAAAATACCTCGAAGAGATTTTCAAATAATAATGAGGGCTATTATTTTGATAAATTAGTGGGATGACAAATAAAGATTTAATACCTTGTCATTATTCGTTTAATACATGAATAACTAATTATACTTATTTCACATTAGGTTGTTAGTAATGGTAAATATAATAACTGTATTGCAAGGCATATTAGATGCCATGAGCCTAAAATGTTTGGACTATTATGTAAAATTGACAAGTGTCCTCAATAAAAGAAGGTAGTTGACCTTCACATGATTGAGTTAAATTACTCTAGTATTGATTTGACTACTTGGATAATTGATTTAGGCTATGGATTATTAGTGTAAGCCCTGTAAGCCAATTGTTGTGGCTCATCAAGCATTATCGTTTAGTGATTTCATGTAATCAAACATTATATTTAATTAATGTTATAAAGTTATTTCTTCATCCATAAGGTTTAATTGTATAATTTTTCTAAATATCTTATGTAGATAAGGCCTATGAAACACATTGGCTTTGTAAGGGAATTATAAATAGTTGCATTTGTGAGATCCCTATGCATTAAAATTATGTTTCTAAAATGTTTTTGGTCATTGTATTATCAAGGCAGGGCATTGACGATGCACAAAAATTAGCATATGTAAACCTTCATGCATAAGATGCATGTAACTGATCTCATAAGTTAAAGCATAAAGATACTTGGGGACATCATATAAGGTACTTGTTATAGTAACGAGTTCATTAAACATGACCCATTATGAGAGTTCCCTTTGGTATTTCACTTAAGTGTCTATGGAAGTACTCTCATGTGTTATAGTGTAAGTGATCTTAAAACTTATGACACTAGGTATGAGGAGTATCATGCTTTGATTCCATCACGAATGGGTCCATAATAGATGGATGAATATGGTAGGGTGGTTTTAGATATGGCATGAATCACATGGTAGGTGAGTGAGTGGTCTAAAGAGGGTTCATCACTCCAAATGACATGAGGAGACATATCTTACATGCACTTGGCCCACGTTAACTCAAAGTCCTTGGCAAGGCAATATTGATTATAAAGCATAAAGGTTGCATACTAATATGGAATGAGCTAAAAGTAGACACTAAACCATGCTCTTCCTAATTTTGGGATTATAATGAAAGGATATTTATTACACTGAGATACTGAACACTAGAGGGCTTGTCAAAACTATATTGACACTCTATGCATGTTGGGAGCCACGATACACTGCTAGATGCCAATCTTGGTCTATAAATACAAAATATTCTTAATTAGGCTATTTTATATTTATTACCAATATGATGAGGGCTTAATGGGTTGCATACATATGGGTGATTACTAGAAATTAAATTGAGACTGGGTTATATGTATAATATAAGTAATGGTTACTTAGGCCCAATTTAAATAAGTTCATACAGGACAAGGGCAAAATTGTAATTTCTCATAAATTAAAATTTTAAACCTTAGACTATATAAACCCATGTTTGTCATGCCATCTACAAGAGATTGCACTTAGAAAATCGATTAACATAGACCAAAATTATAGTTGGCATTTTCCCTCAACTTTCTTGAGGGTTTACGCAATCTTGGCTTTTCTTGGAGAAAATTTATTTTCTTTTTAATTTGGATTGTTGAATCAAGATCTTCTAAGTGCAAGACTTCAGACAACAAAGTCTCTTTCTTATTAAAACCAAAGCTACTAGCAAGACTCCAGACAATAAAGTCTCTTTCTTATTGAAGGTTTTTGGGTTACCTGTGTGGATAATTGTTAGAGGCTAGATGCTTGGATAGTTTTGGTTTACGACAACCAAGCTCAATATTTTCATGTAATTGGGTCATGGAATTATTGAATGTCTTCTCAAGATAGAGGTTTGTTTGAATCTTGAATAGATCTTTAGGTTTCTTAATCTTAAAGATTGATCAAAATCATGCAAGATGATCTTGTTTAAAGAGTCTCCATTTATCTTTATTGTTATGTTGTTGCTGCCATATTTATAAGATATTTTATAAATTTTTGTAATCTGGTTACTTGCCCTAAGACTTTTTACATGGATCACTCTTATGTATTGGCATAAGTTCATTGAAAAATAGAAGAAAAATGGGCCCTAATGAGGTGATTATGAGAATAGGCAATGGATCAAAAGTTGAAGCCATTACCATCAGAATCTATACCTTATCATTACTTATAGGCATGCTCTTGGAACTAAAAGAATGTCTTTATGTTCCTAGATTGTCTAGAAATATCATTTCAATTTCGTGCCTCACTTACAATGATGATTTTAATTTTAAAATGAAAGGCAAAAGTTGCACTATCATTCTAAATGACATGGTCTATGGATCGCCTTATTAAAGAATGGTTTGTGTTGGATCCTAAAATCCCTTTACTTAACATATATGTGAAGAAAACTAAAAAGAATAATCCATCAAAAACCTATATCTAGCATTGTAGGCTTGGGTATGTTAATGAGACTCGAGTAGCCAAGTACACAAATAAGGCTATCTTGACCCATTTGATTATGAGTCATATGAGACATGTGCCTATTGTCTCTTTGGCAAGATGACCAAGACTCTTTTCTCTAGTAAAAGTGAAAAGGCTAGTGATTTATTAGGCCTTGTAATATAGATATAAGTGGACCAATGAATACAATTGCTAGACATGAGTATTCTTACTTCATTACCTTTAGTGATGATTACTCAAGGTGTAGGTACATGTATTTAAAGAAGTATAAGTCTAAAGCTTTTGAAAAGTTCAAACAAATTAAGGCTAACGTAGAGAAATAAAATGGCAAAAATATTCTAAACTTTTGATTTAACTGAGGAGGAGAATACTTAAGTCGAGAATTCTTGGGTCATCTGACAGAATAGTATTCTTCCACAGTGGACTCTACCTAGAACTCCATAACATAACAAAATATCTAAAAGGAGAAACCAAACCTTGTTGGACATGGTTCATTCCATGATATCTAAGGCAAACCTTTTGATATCCTTTTGGGGATATACCTTAAAACTATCGCATATATTCTAAATAGGGTTCCATCCAAATCTATGGATAAGGCACCATAGAGATGTGGTATGGTAAAAAACCAATGTTGTTTTATCTCAAAACTTAGGGTTATCTAGGTTATGTGAAGCAAACAATTACTGATCAGCTTCTAGCTAAATCAATCAAATGTAAATTTGTAGGGTATTCAAAAGAGTGACATGGATGCTACTTTACCACCCAACTGAACAAAAGGTGTTTATTTTAAAACACACAGTTTTCTTAGAGAAAGAGTTTCCACTATAGGAGTTCAATGGGAGTAAAATTGATGGTAAAGAAGTTCAATAACCATAAATTAACACTTTAATGGAACCAAGCCCATGGTTGAAGCATTGGATGCTCAACCTAATGTTGAAGAGACATAAATCCATCGATCCAGTTAGATCAAGCAAGCTCTAAAGAGATATAAATTTCTCATGGATCAAGATGACTTACCTTGTATTATTGAAACTACCAATTTTGAAAAAGCAATGTTTGACATTGATTTTGAGAAATGGCTTGACACTATGAGATCCGAAATGGATGCCATAAAAGTCAACCAAGTATGGACTTTGGTTGATCCAACTGAAGGGATAAAATCTCAAGGGCACAAGTGGGTCTTTAAGAGAAAGACTGAAAAAAATGGCAACGTCCAGATGTATAAGGCTAGATTGGTGTCAGAAGGTTATAATCAAGTAGAAGGCATTGATTACAATGAAACCTTTTAACAATTGCCATGCTAAAATCAATTCAGATTATGCTTGCTATAATTACATATCATGATTATAAGATACGGCAAATAGATGTAAAAACCGCATTCCTCAATGAGAATTTGTAAGAGAAGCTATATATGACACAACCTAGTGGTTTTACATTCAAGTCAAATCCAAATTAGGTATGTAGACTAAGAAAGTCCTTATATTAGGCTAAAACAACTTTTATGGAGTTGAAACATCAGATTGGATGAAGCAATTAAAGAATTTAGCTTCATAAAGAATCTCGATGATCTTTGTGCCTATCAGGAGATGAATAAGCAAGCTATTATTTTTTGGCTGCTAGATGTTGAAGATATGTGGTTCATAGTTAATGAAATACCAATGTAGCAAGCCACTAAAGTTTGGGTATCCAAACAATTCTCCATGAAGGATTTGTGAAAAGCAACATACATTTTAGCAATTAATATCTATAGAGATAGACCGAAAGATTTCTTGGCTTATCCTAATCAACTTACATAAGTAAGGTGCTAAAGAGGTTAAACATGGAAAACTCTAAAAGAAGAAACCTAGCTATGGTACATGGCATGCATTACTTGGAACATATGTGTCCTAAAACATTAGATGAAAAGGCATGATGGATGAGATCCCATATGCCTTGCTATTGGATCTAATATGTATATATGCTATGTACAAGACCAAAAGTATCATGAGCAGATGCCAAAGTGATCCTGGTAAAAAGTCACTAGATTACTGTGAATAATATCTTTAAATACTGACGAAGGACTAAGGATATCATTCTAGTATATGGGGGGCTAAACTTTATGTAAAGGTTTATACTAATGCTATCTTTCAGTTTGATAGGATAATAGTAAATCGTAAAGTGGTTTTGTATTTACCCTTAATGGTGATGTAGTTAGTTGGAAAAGTTCTAAACAAACTATAATTATAGACTTACATCTCTGCATGTGAGGCCGTGAAAGAGGTAGTTTGGATGAAGAAGTTTATCACCAAACTAGGTGTGCTTCTAAGCATTGTTGATCTAGTACCACTTTACTATGATAATAATGGAACCATAGCTTAAGGTAAGGAACTAAGGTCTCATCACAAATCCAAACACATGCTATGGTGATATTGTGTCATTAGAGATATTATAGACTTTAAAAATTATTCTTATTACCACCACTTGAAGCTTTTCATACACCACTAAAGACTTTAACAATTTTCTAGTTACCACCACCAGAAGCTTTGGATACACCACCCAAGACTAGTCTTTACTCAAGCTTTTTTCTTTGAATGCTTCAAATTTCACCATTGAAGATTTGTTTCTAAACCAACTCTTTTTGATGTCAGATTCAATCATCAAAGACAAACTTTTTTGAATGCTTTGGATTCAACCATCGAACATTTTGACAATTATTCTAGTTACCGCCAGCAGAAACTTTGGATACAACAATGAAGATTATGAAAACTATTCTAGTTATTGTAGACACCTAATTTCATCTGAGGCCCTTTTCTAACAATCCTGAATATTTGAGATTGAGAACTTAATAGCCACCCTTATTGAGAATGATTCTTTTCAGATGAACAAGACATTTTCAAGACTTTTTAGTCATGTTTAAATGGCTGTAAGTTCACGTGATAGAAAAAGTCATATTTTGATCTCAAATTTAGGATATACAAGACAAATATTTAAGAGAAAAATTATTTTTAATAATTTCTTCTCAAATTATGAAAATCTATCTTTGCAAATGATATCATAGTCAAATTTCCTAATTTTAGGAATTTTTTTTAGAATTTTTCATAAAATTTGAGAGATTGACTGTCGTATATTTTACCAATACCTATGTGGTTTTTATGTTGATACTCACCCCAAAAAATCAGAAATATCTAAGAAAAATTCATAATGGCATTTTATATCACAAGGTGTCAAGTTGCCCATTTTAGTAATTAATTTTGAATTTTTCACGGTGCCGCAAGTATTATACTCGTGAAATTTTTCCTGGTATAATTATTTTCAATTTCAGATTTTCATCTCTACCATTTTGTAAATTAATATTTTTATTTAATTCATTTTATATAAGTTTTAATGCATTTTTTGAAAATTTTTCGGTTCTAAAATACGAATTTTTCTTTATCTATAAAATTTATGGTGGAATTTTCTCGAGTTTGAAATTTTAAAATCCTTTAAATAGTCACATTTAACTATCACTGTATCAGTTTCTAAAATATAATTTATTTGTTATAAATTTTAGGATTTTCCTTATTTTCCAAATATAGAGTTTTCTACTCTATAAATTTTTCGAGTAGTTTTGTGAATTTATAATCTCTAAAATTCTTTAAATATTATTATTTAATTTATATTAATTTAGTTTTTTTAAATTTAATTTATTTTATGAGTTTTTTTTTTAATTTTTTAATTTTCAAATACAAAGTTTTCTATCCATAAATTTTTTTGGAGGATTTTTTTGTATTTATAATTTTCAAATTCTTTAAATATTATTTTTTAAATTACATTAAATCAGTTTTGAAAAATTCAGTTTGTTTTATGAGTTTTGTATTTTTCTCCATATAATGATTTTTCCTGGTAAGAGATTTTCTTGTAAATTTTTGTGAGTTTGCTACTTTTAATGTTTTTTATATAAATTAAAAATTGTGTTTATTGTTAGAATAAATTAAATTGACAACATAGAATTTTATTTCAAATGCATAATTTTTAATTTTTACAATTTAGAACTTGTAATTAATTTTTATGGTATAATTTTATATATTAATACAAATATCATATAAAATACTCTAAAAATCAATGATGTCATGCTTGACATCACTCATAATAAGGCAAAAATAATAAATTTAAATCAAATAAAAAAGTAATAATTATAAAATAAAATAAAATTTAAAATTTAAAATTGGCTAGAAAAGCTTAGAAGGCTTTCGGCTAGGGGCTGTTGCTTCAACCCTTGGCCAAACCTTCCCCTATAAATTGGGGAAGGTTGTTTTATTAAGGAGTTTGTTCGAGAAAAAAGGAGAAAAAACACTAAAAAACATACTTTTATTTAGTTTTCAAGTTTTTTTTCTTAAGGTATAAGCACATGTTTTCTTTTCTTTTCTTCAATTTGATTCATTTTCATCCTTATTCATAAGTCAAAATCATGTTAAGGCTCATGGATTCTCATCCATATTGAAAGGCTAAACATGGTGACTTCAAAAATTTTTGTAATTCTTGCTATTTTTATTTTTTTAGTTCCTTTATATATATAATATTTATTCTTGTTGTTATGATTTTGATTTTGTTGTATTTATATTAATGTTCCTTTCATGTTTTTTTGATGTTGATATGTTGATTAGAATACTATTATTTTTAGTTTATGATTTTACTTTGATTTAAGTTTAATAATAATTGTTTATGCTTATTTCCATGACTTTTTTATATTAAAACATGTGTATATTTCATGTTTTCCACCTTGGCCAAATTTGATTGGAATTGTTCATGATGATTTTGTGCTTATTTTTGTCTTGATTTCACGGTTTTTAGGTTTTTTTGTGGTGTTAGTAGACATAGGGACTAAATTATAAAATATGTAAAAGTTTTTTATGACATTTTTGGCTTGGCCGAGAGCTTTGTGCACCATGAGATCTCTGATTTATGTGTTTGTAAACATTTTTTTGGTGTTTTTAACACTTTTGGGGTTATTTTGTAATTTTAGAGTTTAAGGACTAAATTGCAAAGTATGGAAAAATACTATTTTATGGCCAAAAGTGCTTGGCCAAACCTTTACGTATATTTCTGCTATGATTTTTTTGTTGATTCTTAGCTAGTTCAATGATTTTTTATGGTGTTTTGTGATTTTTTTATGTAGGGGTCAATTTTAAATTTATGAAGTTTAGGGATTACTTGCAAAAAGTTGAAAAATTTTTGTTTCAAGGCCTAGGTGTTTGGCTGAATCTTCATGAATACATTTGCTATGCTTTTCATCTTTAGTTTTATGTGTTTGATGATTTTTATGGTATTTTTCTTTGTAAGGACTAAAATAAAAGAAAAAAGTTCAGGGACTAAATAGTAAATTTTAGTATTTAGGGGTAAAAAGTCATTTTAGTTATTTTTAAATATTTCTATTATTCCTATGGTTTTCCATAGGGGTATAGAAATTTTCAAAACTTTTTGTATTCTCTTAATTTTTCATAAAGTACAAACTTAATTTTTAAAAGTTTGGGGCCTTAATTGCAATTTTGCATTTTAAGCCAATTCTAGAACTTTAATTTCCCTATTTAGGATAAATCCATCAACTTATGATTATTTTAGTGCCCATTAGGGTGTTAGGATACTTTCATGTCGAAGTTAACCCCAAGGGCATTTTGGTAATTTTTTTTATAATTGAGTCCTAGATAGTAATTGGGATGTTTCTACACCAAAAGTGCAAATTTAGGATAGGTTTGTCATTCCATCATCATATTAGCATCCATTATGGTGCTGGGATGCTTTCACGTAGAAGGTATACCCTAGAGGCATTTTGGTAATTTCCCTCGAGCCGAGTCTTAGGTAAGCACTATGATGTTTTTAGGCCAAAGGTTCATATTTAGGATAGGTTCATATTCTTATTATCATTTTTGAGTCCTTAGGATAACCAGAAAACTTTAATGATGAAAGTATACCCTAGGGCATTTTTGTAATTTTGTATTAGAACCAAGTCCTATGTGTTTACTAGGATACTTTCATATAAAAAATACACATTAAGAATAGGTTTGTCATATTGGACCATTTTTAGGTCTTACGGTTAATAATTTTCATAAAATCAGATACATTTTTTCAAATTAAGGCAATATCTCCTAATTAAATTAATATGTAAAATTCCTACTAGAATATGGTTAGGGTTCTGCGGATTATTTTAATAACGAGACATCATTTTCAAAATGAAAGTTGGGATTTTTCAATTTTTTAAAAAACAAAACCTTTCATATTTCACAGGTTCTCCTGTGGAGTACAAAAGAAATTAATAAAATTTTCATGTCTTTGGGTTCTCTGGGAGGGTATGAATGACATTGTGATTTCCAAAAATAATAAAACCTGACTTTTTTTTGGAATAATAAGTTTAATAAAATATTATGAGAATTATAATTAAATATTAAATATTGAGACCAAATAAAAATTGAAATTTAAGTTAACATATAATTAATAAGGTACCAATTTCAAGCATTATGAGAGGGTTAATCTTCACTTGTAATTGTAACCAACACTAGAACCCTTTCACATGATCTCCATTATCAACATGGACCTGGGGTTTTGTTTTAGGGGTTTCATAACCCTCAAAACAAAAACTCTGATAGGTGACTGATTTCACCTAATTAATAGATCAATGGTGACTCCAAAATAAATAGTCGTTTCATAATGACCTTTTAGAGTTAAGTCGAATGGGCAATTCATCTCAATAACTCAATCCCCTGACGTGGAAAATAAAGAATAATAATAATGATATACAGCCCCTCAAATAAAAGAGAAATAATGATATCTAGATATATAGATAAATGTAGGAATAAGGGGTGCATCCGTCATTTTTAAGTTAGGCTGGTCAAGATTCGTATCTGGGCCATGTTACGACAATTTGGCAACTCCACTACGAAAAAGTTATTCAGGCCTAAAATTAATTACGTGTTAAATAAATTTTGATTAATTCAGTTTCAACAGATATTTAAATATAATTTTTTTATATTTCAAAAAACTTTTATTTTCACCTTAATTTATTTTTATTCTTTGTTTTTTTGGGATTTAGGGTAGGGGTTTTATTTTAATGACATTTTATAAGAAAGGTTTATTCACCCATTCGCACACACTAAGCATGTATGCAATAGTTTCTCTTTCGGACTATAAAAGAGGCATAGGTACCTAACATTTTAGAATGGGGCAAAGTAGCACTGCCTTCTGAGGTGTTAACCTCTATCTGGGGTAGTGAAAAACCTATTAGGTATAAATTCCTATGCCTACCTGAGGTGTTAGCCTCATTGTGGGGATGGAAGATACTCCTACTCAGATCGAACCCTTTCTGATATAAACTTGTGATGGTTAAGGATAGGGTACCTTGTTAGTTCGTTCTGGGCTCAGGGAACAATTTGAAAACCAATTTAGAGGTCCAACCTAAGCCTCATATAATGAACCTTAGTGATCTCCCAGTTAAAACCATGCCCTATTCTAGACATCACCAAAAACTAGGAACAAATGAAGGGATAAACATATCTTTTTCTCTGTCTTTTACTTGACTATTGTGTTTATTTCGATAATATTTTTGTTGTATTATTTTTTCATGTCAAATTTTATCATTTGGATTTATTATTTTTCGTGGATACTAACTTATTTGTTTTTTTTTGGTGCATTTCTCATTTGCATATGGGGATGCTTGCTTTAGATTTGAATTTTAGATTAGTTTAATTTCTGTTAGACTTTATGGGTGAACGAGCATATGCAGTAGTTATTTCCAAGATATTCGAGGAGGTTCATATCAAGTCAAAATCAAATCAGAAGGAATGAGAGGACTGTATACCAAAGGATTTTGTGTTAGAACTACCAAAAATCACGTATTTGGATCTCTAGCAGAATAATTTGTTAGAATTGGTTTATATATAGGATGGTTAGGGTAATGCGAAGCAGACTCAATTCATAGAAAAATATAGATATATTGCCCTTTTACTTAGAATACCAATGGGTGAACAATTGGTCCATGCTTTAATTGATTTATGGGATCCTTCCTATAGGTGTTTCTTATTTAATCAGCATGATATGACTCCGACAATAAAAGAGATTGCATTTTTTCTTGTGTTAGGGTCATTGAAGTCAAGACCTACTTATTATAGGAAGCATAATTCGGCAAGTCTCTAGAAGAAATTAGGATAGATTCTCAATTTATTTCTCCAATTAGCACCTCACCATATCGAGCATAAAGCCAATATGAGCATTATCCCATGGCAGTTTCTAAAAGAATACATCAGAAAATGCTCAGAATAGGAAAAAGCCCTTGATGCATTTGCCTTGGCTATGTATGGATTAGTACTCTTTCTAAGGATACTTGGGCATGTTGAAGTAGTTGTGGTGAATCTTTTTGATCGATTAAAGAGGAACATGTATTTGCCCCTACCATTCTAGCAGAAATCATCTGAGCACTCAACGCGTTGGAAATCATGATGAGGTAGGTTTTTTGGGAGTGCATTATTAAACTACATTTGGGCTCGAAGTCATTTCTATGGTGAGGGTGCTAATAAAGTTAAGCCCTACTTTTCGCATTTCGTTCCTCTCCACCAATTTGTCAAGAAAAGTTAGCCTTAAGTCAGGAGCCAAAAATCAATGAATGGAAATATTGAAAAATTTGGCCCCTGAAGATATAACATGGCAGGCCCTATGGTTTACACCTAAACCTTTTCTGTATTAGTGTAGTCAGTCACTTTTATTGCCTTTGCTCGGTTTGTGAAGCATAGTAGGATACGCACTGCTTTTGGTTCATCGATAGTATGGATCTCAGCAATTTACTCTCATGACTTTCATGTTGGCTAGTACGGATTTTAGACTATTATGGAGGAGCTTATAAGAATTCACTTTAGTTGTTAGGCTTACAATGGAGAGAAAGTACGAATCAGGGTTACGCGCTTACACAAACCAAACTACTCTTGGATATAATGCTTGGAGTTGTATTTAAGGATGTAATTTGATCATCCCAGGTACAGATAAGTTAATCCTCGAGTATCTATACTACTAAAACCTCTTATATCTGTTAAAATAGAATTGATAGAAGAAAAAGCAAAAAGAGATAAAAAAAAGATTTCCTGTTGAAAACCAAGCTCTTCAAAAGGAAGTCATGTAGGCATCAGGAAGATGGAACAACAGTATAATTTAATGAAGCAAGATTAGGTGGAACAAAATAAAAAGATGAAACTTATTGAGATATATGGGAGTTTGAGTAAATCTTCTAGTTGGATGTCTAAAGAAATGCATACTCTTCATGAGGAGATAGAAGTATGGAAAGCTAAGGCCTTGGAGGGAGTAGCCAAAACACCATCTTTAAACAGGAGTGAAGGCACATACTGACACCCATATTCAATTAAGAAGATAATAGAGAGGAATGAGTAGTTCAGGGTTGGTTTTAGGGAAGAACGAGAAAGAATGTCTAGATTGCTCCAGGAGAGAGAAATTCTTGCTAAGACTATTAAAGAGATGAGATAAGTGCCTCTTCAGCAACAACATGATATTAATGTCTTGGCTCAAGCTTATCAGGAAATGTATGTGCATTGGAATAATAGGCTATGCCAGGTTCAGAATAAATGTGAAAAATGGAAAGTCAATTCTCTAGGTTGGTAGTTTTACATTTATCACGTAATGAAGCAGATTTACTTAGCAGTCATTCAAGCAAGAAACATGGTGGAAAAAATCCATGCATTAAAAAGTTAAATTAATCCAGTCGGTGAATTTGGTCCCGTTGTACATAAGTTTTTGGAGCAAGCACAATAACAATATGACCAGATTAGAATTTTTCTTGGATGTAATCTAAATATGATTGACAATGTGTAATACTTTTTTAAAGTTACTAGAAATTTACTAGTTCAAAATTTTCAACTAAAGTAAGCATTCCTACAAGTGCATTTATAAATTCACATCATGCATTTATACATACATACATCATACATTTATACATACATTTTCATACATTCATTAATAAATTTATAATTTAATAAAATTTAGAATCCTTCTTTTAAGGTTTCAAAAATTGCAAATCAAGGAAGGCTCAAAGAAAGTCAACATTAGTCTCAGGAGACTATGATCAAGAGGTAGGAGGAAATGCAAGCTCATGTCGCAAGATTAATGGAGTTACTGATGGTGAGAGAGTTAGTACGCCAGCCTGAAGGTATCGCTATCATTCCTGTCAGGACATTTGGAGGAATATAGCTTGAGACATAACCAAACAATGCTTAAAAGACTCAAGCTTTAAATGTGCCAAATATGCAACAAAATATCCCTAAAGCTACACCGCTTCCAGTTATTGTTATCAACCCAGACGTTTTCTTACAAGGAGTAAATACTAGAATGGCACCTACAAAATAGGAGTCAATAACTCATGCTGCCAAAGAAGAAGAAAGACAAAAGCAAAAAGACAAAACTGAAGCAAAAATTGAGAAAGAAAAACTACAACTTCTAGAAAGGAGACGTAAAGTCATAGAGAAAGATAAGCTCTATACCAGCATGGATATTGAAGACCTTAGTTTGGTTTCTCATTTGGTCCTACTACCCAAGTTCAAAATGCTTGAGTTCAAGAAATATAAGGGCACTACTTCTCCACAAGCTCATATCAAGATGTTTATCTAGAAAATGGCAAGTGATTCTCATGATGACAAGGTTCTCATCCATTTTTTCTAGGAAAGTATGACTGGGTCATTATTAAACTGGTATAACAGTTTAACCTATAATCAAATCCAATACTAGTCAGATCTTGCCAACACATTTTTTGCAACAATAGAAGCACATGGTTGAATGGGCTCCTGATAGATTAACCCTTCAAAATATGGAGAAAAAGTCCATGGATTCTTTTATAGAATACGCCCAAAGGTGGAAAAATGTGGTTTATCAAGTACAACCTTCTTTAACTGAGAAAGAAATGACCTTGTTGTTTTCAGGCATTTTACTTCCTCTCTACTATGATAAGTTGGTAGGGAATGCAACCAAGAATTTTTTTGATCTTGTCATTTTTGGATAAATGATTAAAGTTGCCATAAAGGCAAGAAAGATCATGATAGGTGAATCTTCCACTACAAACTAGACCTACCAAAAAGAAAGAAGAAACTTCATCCACCAATTATATTAGCCAACCACTCCACTAGGAATCCCATCCATTTTATCAAAACCAAAGTCAACAATCCCAAAACACCCTTTCTTTTAACACACCCTGACCTTTTGCCTTATTGATGTCATAAACCATCACCTAAAATCATTCTAAAACCCAAACACAGACTAATCCAAATAAATCAACCCAAAGAAACAACCAGTCTAGACCTAATCATGAGCTTCTCTTTTATTCCTACAAAGAAATATTTGATAAGCTTTTGGAGCTTGATTAGTGGCTTCAATCTTTATGAAAATTGTATGAGGATAACTTAAATTGTTGATACGACTTGGATGCCTACTGTGAATATCATGCAGTAATAGGTCATCTAATTGAAAACTATACTGCTTTTAAAAACAAGGTCCATAGTGTTCTTGAAAGAAGAGCTTTTAAATTGGATACTATCTCGAGAATGTAGCAGTAAACCCTTTACTCAACCATCCCGAGCAGGAGGTTAATGGCTTGATTGCCAATAAGGACCATTTGGTGAAAAAAGGTGTCTAAATGCTAAAACCCCTATGGAAAAAGTTTAGGCTATTCTCATTGAAGGCAGAATCCTTGTCAAAATCAAGAATATGTAAATTGCCAATCAAACCCTGGCCCAAATTTTTGCAAGTTTTAGGCTATTCAAGGGCATAGTTTATAAAACTATTTAGATTTTTTTGGCTTTAATTCAAAAATTGATGGATAATGGTAAGTTGAATTTTATGCAAAAATCACTAAATAGGAAGAAAAGTCAATTAATATGGCTAATGAAGGGTCATCAAAACTACCCTGTAGACGCCAAATTTTGTTCGCGCAATTTTAGGGCACTTGTTATTTGGAATAATTCAATTAATCAAGCCATTTTTAATTTGGGTTTGTTGGATCAGATTAATTAGGCTTAATTCATTTCAATTTAAGCTTATTTGGAAAATACAAAAAAAAAAAAAAAAAGAGTGGCCTGGGTTGTGGAATATATAACCATGACCAACACACCAAGCACATACTTTAGTCATAAAATAACAAAAAACATGTCAAAAAGAAAAAAAACCAAAAAAAAAATGAGGGAGTGAAACCCAGGCCACCTTATAAAGTGGGTCACTTGTAACCCACACGCCAAGCACGAATTTGTGTCATAAAATGACAAAAACAAATAAAATGACAAAATGACAAAAAAAAAAGAAAAATGAGTGGCCTAGGTTTCGAACCCTGGCCACCTTTATGAAATGGGTTACCTATGACCCATACGCCAAAGCTAAGTTTTTGTCATAAAATGACAAAAACAAATGAACAATAAAAAACAACGAAAAAAAGATATAAAGTAAGCCAACTGCAATGCTTAGCGTGTCAACAGCTCTTTTCATTAGCAAAACCAACCATGGTAGCTTTTTGCCATGGATCTGGTTCCTAAACCACCAACCATTTTAGCTTTTTTCTTGGTGCATATAACCACTAAAGAGGAGGAAAAAAAGGAAGAGATCTCAGAAAAAATTCTTCAAGAATTTTAAAAAAAATAAAAGCTTTCAATAAAATATAAATAAAAAATAAAAAATTCAAAGTGGGGGTTTTTGGTTAAAGAGGTTTTGGTGCTTATTTTAAGAATCCCAATTGTGAAAAGGAAGCTCATAAGAGAGGAAGAACACTAGAGTTTGGGAGCAATCCAATAGTGGACAGTGATCAAATTTGAGGTACAAAGTTCGAACTTCTCTTGTAGGTTTAGAAAATTTTAAAAGGATTTAGAGAAATCCAACTCTGAATTTGGAAAGAGGAGGTCAAAAAGAGTCTAGAGGTGAACTTTGAGAGCCAATTGCCATTGATAAGTAATGACCAAGGGCCACTGGCATGGTGGCCGATTGTCAATTTCTGGGATTTTTTTCTTTTGTGTTATGGGTTTGGAGTTAGGAAAAAGAAAAAGAAAGAAAAAAACAAAAAAGGTGGCCTGGGATTTGAACCCAAGCCACCACCAGCATAGGTCAGGCACTCCCTGCACACTAACCCACTGGTCAGCCTGACCTAACTACAAAAGAAAAAAAATGAAAAAAGATGAAAGATTGAATGGCTTAGGTTTCGAACCTATGCCACCCACATATGGGGGCAAGAAAACCAATAACCCAGCCTCACCTAATCTTCAGGCATGAAATGTCAAAAAAAAATTAAAATAGATTGTGGGACGTGGAGTGATATTTTTATGTTTGAGGTTATGTTTTATCATTAGGAAATTCTTTTTTAAATGCCTCTCGAAGATATTTGTTTTATGCCTTCGATTTTTTATATTATCTTTTTATTTTTTAGTTTTTATCATACTTGTTTGATGTGCTAATATAAATATCTATGTATATATATTTTTTTAAAGACACAACCCAAGTTAGATTTAGATTAACTTAAATAATGGGATTAATCTTGGTCCATCATTTTTACAAATTGAAACTTTAATCTTGGGGTAACATTAAACTATTTATGTTGGGATTCAAGGTTAAAAGAGGCTAGATATTTTTTTTCCAAAAATTAAATGTCTTTTTTAGTGTCCAAATTTGTTTACGCCTTGATCTTTTCCTAGAGTCCTTGTGTTTGTCGCATGGTCAACAGGCTGTTTCATTGTCTCAAACTACTCCAGGATTGTGTAGATGAGCTAGTGAAGACCATGTCACTCATTGTTTTCTACCACGGACATTCGAATGTTCATGGCTTAAATTTAGTCTGAAGAAGTCCAAGAAAATAAAAAATTCCACTTGTTTTATGCTGGCAGCACTATATTTATGACTTGAAAAAATTATTTTCGAACCGTAAACAATTTTTCCTGAATTTCCTGAGATTTTCCCTATAAGATCGAAACGCCTTTCCAATGGCATCTTGTTTGCCTTTGAATCATTCGAGATGAAAAGGTTACAATTTTTTGAAGTTTTGCTATCTGGAACCCCCAAAATTAGTGATTCACGTTTTGTTTAGGCCATTTCAACCCACCAAATATTTTTTTTGGATTTTTTTAAATATTTTTTATAAAAAGTTCATGAAATTCCATTTCTAAAATATCTTTGGTGATTTAACAATTCCGTATGAGTCTAAAATGATTTTTCAAATTCAGCCACCCCATTTCCCCTGTATATGCTGCCAGTGTCGATCCAGTCCCTACTTTGAAAAATATTTCCACCTATGAAAGGATTTTTGGAATAATTTTATATTAATTCTTATCGAGTTAACTTTCCAATGGTACATTACATGACCCCTAGAACCTTGGGATTTGTCCAAAATAAAATTGAAAATAGGGACAGTGCAATGCTGCCCACTATTTTCAACATTGTTCAAGATTAGTTGATTCCTCCGAACTCCCACTCTGAGCCATTCGAATGCCTCCATGTGATCCCGACCAAACCATCTAGTTGAAAGGAACATGCACTGACTCCCGTGAGCTTAGATCAAGGCATGAACATTTTTTATGCTTTATCATCCTTATTTTTATCAATTCTTTTTAATTAAAAATCACATATTTTGTCAAGAATTTGTCAAAAAAATTGTCATTCTATCAAGAAATCATCGAACCTTTGTTAAGATAAATCCTTCAAGCTCATTTCTCTAAAATCATTGAAGTTTCCATTGGGGATACTCCAATCCCATCCTCCGAGGGGATACTCCAACCCCATTTTTGCAAACATCATTCAAATTTTGAAACTTACCAAAGTCTTCATTTGTATGGATACTCAAACCCCATCTTTCGAGGGGATACTCTACCTTATTTTTTTTCAAAAATTATCAAAAAAAGTCAAAATCTGTCAATTTAAATATGTCAATATGATTTTTCCAAAATCATCAAAAAAATCAAATTTTCTCTCCCCGAATTTCCTTTGAATTTTTTAATTTCAAACCCAGTTTTTATGCTTTGATTAGTCCATGGATCCCAATGCATCTCTAAAATTGTTAACTCGATTATTTCAAGATAATCAATGACAATAACGAGATACATTCCTATCATCTCTTCTTTTTTTCCCTCTTTTATGTGATTTATTTTTGTGCGATATTATTTTTTTATCTTACTAACATGTTTTCCCTTGTGTTGTTCATCTTACATTCATATCTTCAAAACCGTTTTAAAACAAATCAAAAAAGCAATGTTTCATGTCAGTATCTCTCCAGTCCTTAACATGAAATATTCAATTTTTTTAAAAAAATAATAAACTCGAAGGCCATTTTTAATTACAATCTTTATGTTCCTCACCGTTCCAAGGCACATATGAGATTCAAATTTTCTTTAAAACCTGAGTTTACTTTTTTATACAAAATTCATGCATTAAAAAGGAGATTATAGTAAATAATGGCAAGTCAAAATTAAGGAAACCAAAACCAAGTTGGGACATGGCTAGAAAGGTACCGATTTTGGGTGTCACAAGGAGGTTCATACCTCCGTGTGCTTAACCAACCCCAGAGCCCAACTATTGAACCTTTGAACCATGTAAACCATGAAATTAATGTCTCAAGTCTCGTAACTTGAAATATCAGATACAATAGGCATCTGATCATGCCTAGCCCAAGTGATCAGTGGTGACTCCAATTGTTGGCCACTTCATAATGGCCACCCAAGACTAGTTGGACGAGCGATTAGTCGATGGTCTCCTTTTAGGGTTAAGAGCCAAAAATCCATACTTTCTTGCTACCATCACATTGAGAAAAAAGGAAGAGTCCTGCTCGAGAGGACTTTTCCCTGCTAGGAAATACTTGTAAGTTGCACACACTTCCTTTACGGGAGGCACGGTGCCACACTCCCTATGGGGTTGGTCATCTATTGGAACTATTCCAAAGCTTATTATTCAAACTCTGAGACCATTTTCTTATAAGGACAACAAAAACTACCCTAGAGATATGATTCTAAAGTAGCAACTCCAGAAGCTTTGGCAAGTCAACTAATAACGGTTGATATTACTGGGGTTAGTCATGTAACTCAATGTGGATATGTCTGCAACCTAGAAACTAGCAAAGCTACTGCTAGTCAAAAACAAAGGGACAAATGCTTGGGAAAATAGTAACTACAGAATATAGTCTTATGAAAATTTAGAAACCTATCAAAGAAAAAGATGCTACTGAGTTTTTGAAATTCATAAAACACAGCGAGTACAGTATTGTGGATCAGTTAAAACAATGGCCCACAAAAATTTCCATGTTGGAATTACTGCTCAGTTTTGAGACCCATAGAAATGGTTTGTTAAAGGTACTTAATCAAGCTTATGTCCCACAAGGCATTTCAATTAACAAGCTTGATCATCTGATGAATAATATTGTTGCTAATAATTTTATTTGCTTTGGTGATGATGAAATTTAGCCAGGTAGGACTACTTCCACCAAAGCTCTTCATATAACAACTAATTCAATGGGATTATACTTCCTAAAGTGCTTATTAATAATGGTTCAGTTTTAAATGTCTTGCCATAGATTACTTTGTCCCGATTGCTAGTAAATTGCAGTCAACTTAAGCATAATCAAACAGTGATTAAAGCTTTTGATGGGACCAAGAGAGAAATCAAAAGAATTATTTTAGTTCCCTTAATTATCGGCCCATGCCCCTTTAAAGTTAAATTTCATGTATTAGATATTGCCCTCGCATACAACTATCTCTTAGGATGACCCTAGATACACTTTGTCAGTGCTATACCATCTTCCCTTCATTAAAAAGTCAAGTTTATAGTTGATGATAAGTTGGTCAGCATATCTAAGGAGGAACACATAATCACCATGACTTTAATCGATATTCTGTATATTGAAGTAAATGTTAAAGCAAAGGAATGCTCATATAAAGCATTTGAGATTGTCAATGTTGCTTTCATTGCTAAGGGATCTCTACTTTTGAAGCCTCATGTTTCTAAAAGCACTCACTTATGTTTGAAGCTCGTAGTGGGAAAAAGGGTCGAACAGGAAAAGGGCTTGGCAAATACCTATAAGGGATAAATCAATCTATCCAAATGGTCAGCAAAAAGAGATAAGTTGGATTGGGCTATAATCCCGAAGGAAACAAAAAAAAGATTGAAAAGAGAACAAAAGGAAAAACTCAAGTTATGATTTAGTTTGATATCCTTCTTTGATGGAAACCTTTTGCTAGGTAGATTCATCAATCCTGTTGCTCAAGGAAAAGAAATAAGCAATGATATAACGGCGATTATTCCAGGTTCTTAGAATTTTCAAGTGAATGCAATCAAGTCAGATGATAGAGAGTCGAGGAACAATCATGGATCCATCCTTGCTTTCCTGCATATGTTTAGACAAATTGGACTGTTATTGAGAGAACTATAGTGTCTAGACTTAATCCAAAGTAATTCTAATTTGTTTGTTTTGGCCTAAAACATACGAGGATCTTTTAGTAAAGGGCATAAAAATGTCATATCATCATTTTTAGAAATAAAATGCATAAACGTTTTGTATATATTCAATCTTTTTCACATCTATATTCTTTTTCACTTCTACATACTCATATATGAATCACCCCATATTTTCTTGTTTGCCCATTTTTGTTTTGTTTACTTTTACAAATCTATTGATCAAAAAGAAGAGGATAACCTCTTTCAGGATTCAAAAGTTGAATTTGAATGGTCCATTTGTTCGAATGAGCATGATCTCAAAGAAGATTCAATTATTGCACTCTGCTGCCTGATTCATTAAAATTAATAGAGTAGAAGGATAGATGAACAATGCCTCATGAATGGCCTATGGAGGTTATAAACTGAGGGGATAATGATGGTAGAAAAAAGTTAGAATTGGAACTATTATCACATCGCCACTAAAATAGAATTGATAAATTTGCTTTAAGAGTTCTATGATGTTTTTGCGTGGTCATATCAAGATATGCTAGGCTTAGGCCTAAAAATAATGGTCTATATACTACTTTTAAAACCAAGATACAAACTAATCCAATAGAAATTAAAATGGATAAAGCCAAGAATGCTGTTGAAAATTAAAGAATAGGTGAATAAACAACTTAATGTCGAGTTTCTTGAAGTGGTGAAGTATTCAAAATGGGTTGCTAGCATTATCCCAGTTCTTAAGAAAGAAGGAAAGTTAAAATGTGTGTAGACTACTAGAATTTGAATCGAGCAGCCCAAAGGATAATTTTCCTCTCCCTTATACTGACACATTGGTTGACAACACTAAAAAGAATTATTTTTTCTTTTATTGGATGGATTTTTGGGCTATAATCAGATTAAAGTGGCACCTAAAGACATGGAAAAAGATAACTTTTGTCATTGTTTGAGGCATTTTTTGTTATAAAGTAATGCAATTTGAGCTTAAGAATGCAGGGGCAAGTTGTCAAAGTGCAATGGTCACTTTATTCCATGATATGATGCATAAAGAAATTGAAGTATATGTCGATGACATGATTGCCAAGTCCCCCCAATAGGAAAGGCATGTCACATATCTATGAAATTTGTTCAAAAGGCTTAGAAAATATCAATTAAAGTTGAACTGGCAAAATGTAATTTTAGTGCAAGATCAGGAAAACTCTTAGACTTTATTATAAGCAAACAGGGGATTAAGGTTAACCTTGATAAAATTAAAGCCATTCAGGAGCTGCCACTTCCATGCAGACTAAAAGAAGTAAAAAGTTTCCTTGAGAGATTAAATTACATTATTCGTTTCATTTTTTAGCTCACAGATAAATGTGAACCAATCTATTAGCTTTTCTTAAAAACATAACCCAGGAGAATAGGATGAAGAATGCAAAATAGCATTTGAAAAGCTAAAATAATATTTGGAAAATCCTTCACTCTTTGTACCGCTAATCCCAAGGTGACACCTTATATCGTACATTTCCATGTTCGAGTGGTCAATGGTATATGTGCTATAGCAACATGATATGACTGGTAAGAAAGAGAGGGTAATTTATTACCTTAGTAAGAAATTTCTAGATTATGAGATAAATTATTCTCAAATAGAGAAAAAATGTTGTGCCCTAATTTGGATTGCAAAAAAGCTTAGGCAATATATGTTATATCATTCTACATAGTTGATCACAAAAATCATTTCGATCAAATATCTTTTAAAGTTCCAACATTGTTTGGAAGAATAGCAAGATAGCAAGTCTTACTATCAGAATATGATATAATATTTGTAAGCTAAAAAGCAGTTAAAGGAAGTGCTACTGCAAATTCCTAGCAAGCAAGGCCTTTGATGATTATTAGCCATTAGATTTTGATTTTCCCAATAAAAATTTAATAAGTGTTTCTATTGAAGAGGAAGGTGATCAAACAGAGGAACTAGAATGGAAAATGTATTCTGATAGGGCTTCAAATGCTCTAGGTCATGGGATTGGAGCAATTTTCATATCCCCACAAGAAGATTACTATTCTTTTACCGTTATGTTAGATTTTGATTGCACAAATAATGTGGCAGAATATAAAGCATGTGTTATAGGACTTTGTGTAGCCATTGAGAGAAATGTTTGAGTATTAAGGTCTACGGGGATTCAGTCCTGGTGATCTATCAGCTATGTGGGGAATAGGAAACTTAAGATTCGAGGTTGGCCTAAGATAAAAATATTTCTTTGTATTATTTTGGATTAAGGTTAAACATTATAGGGACTTTGGTTACTGTTTCAATTCTTCAAACATTCTAAGAAGGGTTAAAATCAATTGATAACGTGGTTGAGTATCATAAAAAAAGAATTTAGAACCCATGATTAAAGGACATTTCTGATAAAAGAAAAATAAATTCTTCACAAAAAGCTTTAGATACGGGCATTATTAGCCTTATTCGCCCTATTCAATCACAACGAGCTCCAGGCCTAAGCATCATAGCCTTGTTTCCTTTACCCAAACAAAAGTGATTTTCACAACATTTTCTTAAAATGCCTTCAACCTCGAGTATCAAATGAGGTGTCTTTTACCCACACCATCTTTTAAGGATGCCTTTAAATTGGGGTTCAAGCACAAGAAAAGCAATTTCCATAAAATTTTCTACAAATACCTTCAAATTCTAAAATAGGTTGGATCAGAAATAATAAATAATGATCGAATTCATAAGTTGTATAAAGGAACCATGTCAATTTATCATATGCATTTTACATTTAATAATTTGTAAGAAAGTTAAGCGTGGTGCTGAAGGAAAGCAAGCATCATGTTTATTCCTTCAAAGTCAAAAGCTAAATCCCTCATCCTTTCAAATTGAGCAAGCATTAAATGTTATCCCAACCTCTTTTTTATTTGTTAACTTATCGTTTCATCCTGGTCAACTTTTTTATTTGTTGACTTGTTGGTTTCATCTTGGTTAACCCCTTTTATTTGTTGACATGTCATTGTTCACTCAGGTTAACCCTTACCTATGTTGAATTATAGGTTTTGTCTCGATCAACCCTTTTATTTGTTTACTTATTGTTTTTATCTCGATCAACCCTTTCATTATTGACTAATCAATTTCATCCCAATCAACCCTTACCTATGTTGACTTGTTAGTTTTCTCCCAGTCAACCCTTTTTATTTGTTGACTTATCGATTTCAGCCTGACTAATCCCATTTATTTGTTGACTTGTCGATTTAATCTCAATCAACCTTTTTTATTTATTAACTTATTAATTTTGTCTTAGTTAACCCCTTTTATTTGCTGACTTATCGATTTTATCTCGGTCAACCCTTTTATTTGTTGGCTTATAGGTTATGTCCTGATCAACCTTTTCATTAGTTGACTTATCAGTTTTATCCTTGTCAACCTTCTTTATTCATGGAATCGTATAGTCCCAATCAACCTTTACCTATGTTAACTTATAGGTTTCGTCCTGGTCAACCCCTTTCATTTATAGATTTATCGATTTTATCTCGATCAACCCTATTCATTTGTGGACTTGTCGGTTTTATCCCGATAAACTCTTATGTATGTTGACTTATCAATTTCATCCCAGTCAACTTTTTTATTTGTTGACTTATTAGTTTTACTCAATCAATCCTTCTTATTTGTTAACTTGTCAGTTTTATCTTGATCAACCTTTCAATTTGTTGACTTATTAGTTTCAACCAGTCAACCCCTTTTTTTCTTGACTTGTCAATTTCATCCTGGTCACCTTTTTTATTTGTTGGCTTGTATGTTTCATCCTAGTCAACCTTTTTAGTTGTTGACTTATCGGTTTTGTCCCAATGAACACCTCTTCATTCATGGAATCGTATGGTCTCAGTCAACCTTTCTTTTCATTCACTAGCATGGTTTTGGCCCAGTTAAACCTGTTTTACTTAGATTTTACCATAGTCATTATCTTAATTTAAGGTTTTACCTTTGGTTCATTAGTTTTTATGTTTGTTATTAGTTTAGATTATTTTTCAAAGCTTAATGACTCAAACAAAATTATGTTTATTTGGTCTTTGCCCTATTCCTGATTCTTAGCAACGGCCAAAGAGAGACAGCTATAGACAACTAATTTCGTCTAAGTTCATTTTCTGACAATGCTTAAAATCTGAGATTGAGAACTTAATGGCCACTCTCATTGGGAATTTTTTTAGATGAACAAGACATTTTCAAGACCTTTTTAGTCATGTTTAAATGGCCATAAGTTCATGTGACAAAAAATGTCGTGTTTTGATCTCTAATTTCGAATATACAAAATGAATATTTAAGAGAAAAAAATTTTTAACAGTTTCTTCTCAAATTTTGAAAATTTATCTCCGTGTATGATATTAGGTCAAATTTCCTAATTTTAGCAATTTTTCAAGAATTTTTCATAAAATTTGAAAAATTGATTGTCATATATTTTACTAATACCTATGTGATATTTATACCGATGCTCACCCTGAAAAATCAAAAATATTCAAGGAAAATTCATAATAGCATTTTATATCACAAGGCGTCAAGTAGCCCGTTTTAGTAATTAAATTTGAATTTTTCATAATACCACAAGTATTATACTTGTGAAATTTTTCTTAGTAAAATTATTTCAAATTTCATATTTTCATCTCTAGCATTTTGTAAATTAATGTTTTGAATAATATATTTTATTTAATTCATTTTCTATAAGTTTCAATGTATTTTTTGGAAATTTTCTCAGTTTTAGAATACGAATTTTCCTTTATCTATAAAATATTTGGTGGAATTTTTTCTAGTTTTGAATTTCAAAATTATTTAAATATTCACCTTTAACCACCATTATATCAGTTTTTAAAATTTCATTCATTTGTTGTAAATTTTAGGATTTTTCCTGTTTTCCAAATATAAAGTTTTCTACTTTGTAAATATTTTTAGGTAATTTTTTTGAATTTATAATTTCTAAAATTCTTCAAATATTTTTATATAATTCATATTAAATCAATTTTTCAAAATTTAATTTATTTTATGACTTTTTTTTAGAATTTTCTCATTTTTAAGATACGAAGTTTTTTATTCTGTAAATTTTTTAGGGGGATTTTTCCTTGTTCATAATTTTTAAAATTCTTTAAATATTATTTTTTAAATCATATTAAGTAAGTTTTGAAAAATTCAATTTATTTTATTTAGTTTTGAAAAATATTATTTTTTACATATAACAAATTTTTTACTAGGATTTTCCTAATAAATTTTTACGAGTTTGTTATTTTTAATATTTTTCTGTAAATTAAAAATTGTGTTTATTGTTAGAATTAATTAAATTGATTACATGGAATTTTATTTCAAATACATAAATTTTAATTTTTACAATTTAGTCATTGGAATTAATTTTTATGGTATAATTTTACATATTAATACAAATATCATATAAAATACTCTAGAAATCAATGATGTCATGCATGACATCGCTCATAATAAGACAAAAATAATAAATTTAAATCAAATCATGTTTAATTTAAATCAAATAAAAAAGCAATAATTATAAAACAAAATAAAATAAAAAAATAAAAATTGGCTAAAAAAGCCTAGGAGGCTTTTGGCCAAGGGCTTTTACTTCAGCCATTGGCCGAAATCTTCCCTATAAAAGGAATGTTGTTTTGTTAAGGAGGTTTTGGAGAAAAAAGAAAAAAAACACTAAAAACCATATTTTATTTAGTTTTCAAGTTTTTTTTCTTCAGGTATGAACACATGTTTTCTTTTCTTTTCTTTCTTTTGATTCATATTCATCCTTATTCATAAGTCAAAATCATGTCAAGGCTCATGGATTCTCATCCATGTTGAAAGGCTAAACATGATAACATTAAAAAGTTTTGTGTTTCTTGTTATTTTTGTTTTTTAGTTAAATCTTGCTTCATATATAAATATTATTCTTGTTGTTATGATTGTGATTTTGTTGTATTTATGTTGAAGTTCCTTTCATGTTGTTTTGATATTGATATGTTGATTAGAATACTATTATATTAGTTTATGATTTTACTTTGATTTAAGTTTAATAATATTTATTTATGCTTATTTCCATGATTTTTTATATCAAAGCATCTATATATTTCATGTTTTCCACCTTGGCTGAATCTAATTGGAATTGTTAATGATGATTTTATGCTTATTTTTGTTTTGATTTGATGAGTTTTAGGTTATTTTATGGTGTTAATAAACATAGGGACTAAAATATAAAATATGTAAAAGTTTTTATGACATTTTAGGCTTGGCCGAGAGCTTCGTGAGCCATGAAATCTTTGATTTATGCGTTTGTAAACATGTTTTAGGTCTTTTTAACTATCTTGGGGTCATTTTGTAATTTTAAAAAATTCAAGGACTAAATTGCAAAGTATGGAAAAATCATATTTTATGGCCAAAAGTCTTGGCCGAACCTTCATGTATATTTTTGCCGTGATTTTTGTGTTGATTTTTAGCTAGTTTGATGATTTTTTGTGATGTTTCTTCATGTATGGGTCAAAATGCAAATTTAAAAAGTTTAAGGATTAGTCCACAAAAAGTTGAAAATTTTTGCTCCATGGCCAAAGTATTGGGCCGAATCCCCATACTGTGTTTTTCATTTTTCATGTGTTTGATAATTTTTATGGTATTTTTCCATGTAGAGACTAAAATAAAAAGAAAAAAAGTTTAGGGACTAAAAATAAATTTTAGTATTTAGAGGTAAAATGTCATTTTAATCATTTTTAAAGATTTCTATTATTCCTATTGTCTTTCGTAGAGGTATAGAAATTTTCAAAACTTTTTGTATTCTTTCGGTTTTTCATAGGGTACAAAATAAAATTTTTAAAAGTTTAGGGCAATTTTTACATTTTAGGCCAATTCCAAAACTTTAATTTCCCTATGTAGGGTAAATCCATCATTTGATAATTACTTTAGTGTGCATTAGGGTGCCAAGATGCTTTCATGTCGAAGGTATACCGTAAAGGCATTTTTGTAATTTTATCTAGAACCCAGTCCTAGATAGTAACTGAGATGCTTCTATGCAAAAGGTGCATATTTAGGATAGGTTAGCAATTCCATCATCATATTAGTGTCCATTAGGGTGCCAGGATGCTTTCGTACCGAAGGCATACCTGAGGGGCATTTTGGTAATTTCATTTCGAGCTAAGTCTTAGGTAAGCACTGGGATGCTTTTAGGCCATAGGTGCATACTTAGGATACGTTCACATTCTTATTATCATGTTCGAATCATTAGGATAACTGGGATACTTTTCTATGAAAGGTATACCTTAAAAGCATTTTTGTAATTTTGCATTAGAACCAAGTCTTATGTGTTTAGTGGAATATGTTCATATCGAATGTACACATGAGGAATAGGTTCATCATAGTGGACCATTTTTACCTCTTGTGGTTAATAATTTTCATAAAATTAGTTAAATTTGTTCAAATTAAGGCAATGTATCCTAATTAAATTAATATGTGGAATTCCTACCAGAATATGCAAAGGGTTTTGCGAATTATTTTAATAATAAGGCATCATTTTCAAAATGAAAGTTGGGATTTTTCAATTTTTGTAAAACTAAAACCTTTCGTATTTCATAGGTTCTCCAATGGGGAACGAAAGAGGTTGATAAAATTTTTCTGTCCTTTTGGTTCTCTAAGAGGGTACGAATAATATTGTGATTTCCAAAAATAATAAAACCTGACTTTCTCGAAATAATAAATATGTTTAATAAAATATTATAAGAATTATAATTAAATATTAAATATTGAAACTGAATAAAAAATAAAATTTAAGTTAACATATAATTAATAAGGTACTCATTTTTCGAGCATCACGGAGGGTGGATCCTCACTCATGATTGTAACTGCTCTCGAACCCTTTCACATGATCTCTGTTATCAACGTCGACCTTGAATTTTGTTTCATGGGTTTCATAACCCTCACAACAAAAACTCTCATAGTAGACCGACTCACCTAATAAATAGATTGATAGTAACTCCAAAATAAATAATCATTTTATAATGACTTTTAGGGTTAAGTCAAGTGAGTAATTTATCCTAACAACTCAGTCCCTTAACATGAAAAATAAAGAATAATAATCATGATATATGGCCCATCAAATTAAAGAAAAATAATGATATCTAGATATCTAGATATGTAGGTATTAGGGGCATATCTGTCATTTTTAAGTTAGGCTGGTCAGTATTTGTATTCAGGCCATGTTGTGATAGTTACCACCACTAAAAGATCTAGGTACACCACCAAGGATTTTAACCATTATTTTGGTTACCATTGCCAGAATCTTCAAATACACCACCAAAGATTTTGAAAACTATTTTGGTTATCACCACCTGAAGTTTTGGATACACCACCAAAAGGCTTATTCTTAAAAGATTTTAAATGCTTCAAGTTCTTCCGTCAAAGACTTGAAATTTCTTGAATGCTTTAGATTCCACGACTGAAGACTTTGGAAATGCATGTGATTGATCAACGATTTAGGCAATTGTAATTACTTTAGTAAGTGTGATAATGCAATGATCCAAAAATGATCATATTTCTTGAAGAGTGACACTGTCGAGAATGGTGCAAATACTCAAGAAATGATCCAAATACATTTATGAGCAAATGTAAGAGAAATGATACAAATGCCAATATCACTTAATGATGCAAATGCATGTGAAACCATGCAAATGTCAATGTCACCTAAGGGCACAGATGCACATGAAACGATGCAAATACAAATGTTAGAAAATAAAACATAAGTTTTGGATGATAAAAAGATTAAAACTTTGTTTGACTATCTTTTGGATCTAGCTCAATTGTTCTTATCAGTCTCAAACTAGAATGCTCCCTAAGGCTTTCATGCCTTACGAAAGATCATTCACTTTTTTCAATCTCTTGCCATCATCCTACCCTAATGATATTCAAGTTCTTATCAACAATCAATGTCAATTTTCCATTTCACCTTTATTTTGTGCATGGATCAAGTCGTATCTTGATTTGAGCCTTTCAATTAGAAGAACCCTTGTCTTTTTTCATGACATCTTCTCAAGATTCTTAAAATAATTGCTTTATTGGAAAATATATTTTGTTTAAAACCTTTGGGTTAAAAACATGTAATATTCAAATCTCTTAAAGACTAAAGATCTTTTGTTAAAAATTTCCTAGATCATAATCTAATATTTCTTCAAAATAGGTTGAAAAGTTTTAGAAAACCTTTGGTTGGCCCAAAAATTTTATAATGAGTAGAATACATGCCCTATTCTCTTAAGCTTGAATAGATCAAGACATATGAAATATGAATTTTTTTAAAATCGAAAAAAAAATGCTGTTCCTTTAAGTTTCCTAACTATTAGCACTTCGACAAATACCAAGACTAGTTAGGAAAAACTTAGGAATTTGGAAATGATGAATGATTTAATTCCCAGAGTCAATCTTTCCATTTGAGAATTAATGACCTAAGGTACTTAGGGATTTTTGGATGTTTGTAAATTTCTTCAAAATGATTTTTTCCTTGCAAGATTTTGTTAATTCCCATGGGTGATATCAGTGAATCTCTTTTTTTTGCTCTAGACTGTCCATTTTTAGGTTTTCACCCTAGAGCTTCATTCTTTCCATTTTTTTCATCATGCTTTAGGATAAAGCTCAAAATCTTTCTAGAAGGGGAGTTTTACCAAGGAATCAACTTATTAGTTCAAATAACTATGCTTGATCAAATTAGACTTTTCCAAGTACATAACATAGGCCAAGTTTCAAGGTTTAGAAAGAAATAGGACAATAGGCCCAAATAAAGTGTTTAAAGGTGATTAAATTAGGGAACATTTCATTTTTTCTACTATTCCCTTTTCATTTTTTTCATTGCACTTTTTCTTTGTAGTTTTTACTTTAACTATTTTTTTTGTTTCTTTTTCTTTTCTCTTTTTATCCCAAAAGAATTCCAAATTTTAGGAAACTTATTTCATTTTGCATTTGTCGCAAAATGTTAGGTATTTTTGGAAATATTATTAACTAGGATATCCATCTATTATGTTTTCTCTGGTTTCTTCTAGACCCTCTAATGTAGAGAGTGATCCTTAATTAGGTTTTACAAAAACAAATTATTCCTTAAGCTCAAAGGGGAGCAAAGGGAATAATTTTCTATATTAATGAGAAAGGTAATGGCCATTTTTCATTTTAAACACCCTTCAACTTGAAAGGTTATTCCTTAGAAAAGAAAAGGCTCTTTAGAAATATCTTGAGCATCCAATTACATAACATTGCATTGAAAATTTATCATTCATGTCATTTGTATTACCATTTTCTTTCTCTTTTCTCTTTTTTTTTAAAAAAAAATTATGCCTGAATTCCACCTTTTCACAAGCATGTCTCATTTTCTAATTTTTCAGCAATAAGAAATTAAGTGATCATGCAATTCATGTTTGCAAGGTACATTCTATGTTCTATTCCTTAAAGTTTGCATTAATGGATGTTGCAACGTGGGGCTAAAATACGAATCATAACTAAGGCCAACTTAAAATGCCTTAGTTCTGATATTTATTGATATATCACTATTTTATATTCTCTTATTTCCATGGGCTATATCATTATTAATATTTTCTTCTTTTTGTGAACTAGGTGGTTGAGATGAATTACTTATTCGACTTAACCCTAATAGTCATTACAAAACAACTATTTATTTAGAGTCACCACCAATCTATTTGGGCTAGATGAGATTGGTCACCTTCCAGAGTTCGTATTTTGAGGGTTACAAAACCCTAGAATACAAACTTCTAGGTCCACAATCATACTATAGATCATATAAAAGCGTCTGGGTGTTGGTTACAATCACAAGTAAGGATCGACCCTTTCCTGATGCCTGTAAATCGATACCTTATTAATTACATGTTAACTTGAATTTTAATTTTTATTTGGTTTCAATATATGGCATTTAATTGTAGTTCCTAAAATAATATTTTATGAAACCAATTTATTATTCCATTTTAGGAAAATCAAGTTTTTGAAATTTTTAAAAATCGAAATCTCTTAAGCACCCCATTAAAGGACTAGTGGAACATGAAAGCTTTTTATCATTCTCTTTTGTACCTCACCAGAAAACTAGAGGAGCATAAAAAGTTTTAAAAAATCAAAATATCTTTCGCATCCCACTAGAAGGTTGGATGAATATGAAAGGTTTTATTTTTCTAAAATTTATAAGTCTTGATTTTGCCTTTGAAAAAGATATCTCGTTATTAAAATAATTCATAGAACCCCTCTCATATTTTGAGAGAAATTTCATGTATTATTCTAACTTGGAGACATTACCTTAATTTTCTAAAGAAAAATTTAAAAAAGTATCCTAAGACTCGAAAACAAGCTAAAATGATGAACCTATCCCTAATGTGCACCTTCAACATGAACCCAATAATCACATAAGACTTTGTTCTAAAGCAAACTTACCAAAATACCCTTAAAGTATACCTTCAACATAAAAATATCTTGGTATACCTAAAGGACTTGAAAATGATCAGAGAGGGGTGAACCTATCTTAAATGCACACTTTTGGCATGGAAGCATCCTAGTGACTACATCAGAATCGATTTTAAAAAAATACCAAAATGCCCTTTGGGTATACTTTCAACATGAAAGTATCTCGATAACCCTAAAAGACCCGATAAAGAATTATGAACCTATCCTAAATACATACCTTTAGCATAAAAGCATCTCAGCGACTACCTCAGACCTAGTTCTAGGGAAATTACCAAAATCCCCCTAGGATACACTTTCAACACAAAAGTATCCCGGTAACCTTAAAAGATTTGATAAAGGTAAGAAATGATGATTTTTACCCTAAATGGGTAGTTTGGATATCAAGGTGTCAAGAAGGATGAAGAAACTTTTATGGCCCACCATTTATTAAACCCTCTTTTTCTAAGGTTATAAAGGTGACCTAAAAGGTAAAAATGTAACAAGTCCTTTAATTTCTCAAAATTGCATTCCGTACCCTAACAAAGAACCGAAAGAATACAAAAGGTTTTAATTATGTCAACACCCCACCGAAAGACCAGTTGAATGCTAGAAATACTCAAAAATACTCTAACTGAATGATTGCATCTTAGAGATGACCATTTTGACCAAAAATGATAGATTTTCTAATTGGTCTCTAAACTTTTCTAAATTTGCAAATCAATCCCTATATAGTTAAAACACAAAATTAAACATCAAATAAATTAAAGTAATCACAAAAATCACATCCATAATTCATAAGCAAGGTTTGGCCACTTTCCTTTAACCCTAGAACAAATTTTTCAATATTTACACAAAAGTCCTTAAACTTTCTAAAATTACAAAAAAAAATAGATCCCAAAAATCCAAAAAATGTATTTCTACGTGATAAAATGCATAAAATACACTCCTAAAGTATATGTGGGTTTCGGCCAAGCATGGAATAGCTAAAAAATTTTTTTACTATTTTATTTTATTTTTACAAATTAGTCTCTAATCTTTTTATATTTATCACATAGCCATAAAAATAAAAAAATCATCATATACATATGTGCATTAGGTTTGGCCAACTGAAGTAATCTTCCAAACAATTTTTTTCAACTCCAAAGTCACATATTCAAGTTTTATCAAACACAAATCAACATCATCATATAATAAAATCATAAAAGTAAACATTTCAACACATTATCTCAACATAATAATAAGAAAATACTAAGGAAAACGACATAAATATCATCATATATATGACAAATATACCATAAAAACCAAAAATCATAAAAAAAAATGATTCATGAACAAAAACAACTTATTAACAAGAAAATTTAAACAAAACAGTTAGATCAAAGAAAAAGGTTCATGGCCATCATGTTTAGTCATAGATCAAAATCCATGAACTTAAACATGATTTTTGCTCATCAATAAGAGGAAAAATGAATAAAATGAAGAAAAACTAAAGCTTTACCTTAACAACGATTTAGAATTTGAAAAAAAAAAGTATTTTGTAGTGTTTTTTTTTTTTTCAAGCCAAAATCCTCTAAAATGAAAATATGCCCCTATTTATAAGAGGGAGGTTCGGCCAAGGGGATAAAAAATCCCCTTGATTGAAATTCATCTTGATTTCTTTTTTTATTATTATTTTTTTGTTTTATTCATTATTTACATCAAAAGATGGAATGCATTAAATTGACAAGCAATTAGATGCCATTAAAAAATATTTTGTCATGATTATCTAGATAATATCACATAATGGGTAATTAGATCTAACTGGTTAAGGGAAAAGTTAGAAACTAATTAGACTAGCTTTTATGAAACTAGTAAAAAGTTTCATAATAAACTTAAAATAATAATAAATAAAAAGAATTAAAATTAAAAATAATAATCATTAACAAAATTTTTAAAATGAAATAATTAAAAAAACTTGATTGGAAATCCAAAACTTGTAAAATTATACGAGAAAAATCCTTACAGAAGAAAATTGATGCATATAAAAAAATTCAAAGCTCATAAAATAAATTGAATTTTCAAAAACTGATTTAATATGAATTTAATAAATATATTTTAATATGAATTCAAAGCTCATAATCTAAAAACTTGATACCTTATGGTATAAAATGCCTATATATAATTTTTCTTGAATATTTTTTATTTGTTGGAATGCAAATCAACATAAATACAACATAGGTGTTGGTAAAAATATACGATGGTCAACTTTTCAAGTTTTACGAGAAACTCTAAAAAAAAGCCTAAAAATTGAAGATTTTACGATGTCATTAGCTGCAGAAATGATTATTAAAATTTGACAAGAGAATTTTTAAAATTTGATTTTTCTCTTAAATATTCATCCTTTTTATCCAAGATCAGTTTTCAAATGGCACTTTTTCTATTGTGCTAATATGGCCATCTATGTGTGACAGAATAAGTTCCACAAATGTTAAATTACCTGGGAAAGGTTAACCCCTATCAAGGTGATGGCTACATCCTAGGTCTCAAATAACTAGGACAAATAGAAAAAGGGTTCAGACGAAATTAGGTGTCTACAACTGCCCTGCTTTGGCCATTGCAAAGAATTAAGAATAGGACAAAGACTAAATAAACACAATTTCATCCAGCCTATAATATTTTTTAAAAATAAAATAAATAACTAAGGCAAAACCTAGGTTAAGATGGGAAAGTGGACTATAGTGAAACCTAAGTCTAGAAAGCTGACTAAGGTGAAACCAATATGTCAAATAGGGATGACCAAGATATAACCCAAATCCAAAAGAGGATGACCAGGATTTAACCTAGGTCTAAATGGTTGACTAGGGTGAAACGGATACAGTCAAATAAGGATAACCAGGATGTAAACTAGGTCTAAAAGGTTGACAAGGTGAAACTGACACAGTCAAACATGGATGACCAGGATGTAAATTAGGTTTAAAAGGTTGACCAGGGCAAAACTAATACAGTTAAATGAAGATGACTAGGATGTCGCCTAGGTCTAAAAGGTTGACCAGGGTGAAACCAATACAGTTAAACAAAAATAACTAAGATGTAACCTTGGTCCAAAAGGTTGACCTAGGCAAAATCGATATAGTCAAACCAGAATGACTAAGATGTAACCTGGGTCTAAAAGGTTGACCAAGGCAAAACCAATATAGTTAAGCAAAGATGACCTAAATGTAACTTGGGTCTAAAGAGTTAACCAGGGTTAAAGCAATGTAGTCAAACAAGAATGACCAGGGTGTAACCTAGGTCAAAGGGTTAACTAGGGGAAAACTGATGCAGTCAAATAAGAATAACCAAGACATAACCTAGGTCTAAAGGGTTGACCAAGGCAAGACCAATAAAGTCAAACAAGAGTAACCAAGATGTAACCTAGGTTTAAAGGGTTGACTAGGGCAAAATTGATATAGTCAAACAAGGATGGCAATTTTTAATATCTTTGTTACTTGAATGGATGTGAGAGTTACCTTTTAGTTTGGAAACATTTGAAATACCGAAAAGCTCTTTCCAATATTTTTTTCAACCTTAGATTTGTAAATTATTAAATGTGAATGCAAATGCATGATGAATGCATATGATGAAGTTTCATGATTTAATTTTCTTTATTAATGTCTAGTCCAACATATTTTAGAATTGAATTTATCCTTTTAGAAAATATGATAGATATTTTTTCCATTTAATGGAATAGGCCCATATTATCACCTGAGGATTGAAGGCAATTTCAAAAAGCATTAGGGATCTCTTTTCTTTTTAGCAAGGGAGCCAATGCTTCAACTTGAATTTGAAGACATCTTCAGAGATCATTATAGACAAAATAGATTTGCTCCTAAGAGGTCAAACTGGGTGATGCACCAATATCATCTAGAAGTTGAAAAAGGAAAACATGACGGGGAATATATGGATTCTAAAATTTCCATCAACAATTAAAGTAAACTGATAACAAGTTGAAAAAGAATAACATCATATGCAATGGTTTCAAGATTCTCCCATTAACAGCCGAAACAAATTGATAACATGATGAAGAAAAAAAAACATGATAAGGAATATGTTGTTTCTAAAATCTCCCATCAACAACTAAAACAAAATGATAACATGCTGAAGAAGAGGAGCATAATAGGGAATATGTGCGATCTAAAATTTCCCATTAATAGTCAAAACAAACTGATAACACTAAGGGTAGCCCAATAGTTATAGTATCAGATCTTTAATCTTTCTTCTTAAGAAATCATCTAAAGGGACTTGACTACCTTTTATGCTACTCAAGAATGTCGTTTGCCCACCCTAATCCCTTTTAGAATGTCTAAAAGAATTTAGAATATTAACTAAGATACCTGTAATATTTTGATCTCATTCCAAAGTAAATGGAAGAAATCAATTTGTCATCTTTTCATCAATTTCCAATTCCCTAAAATGCTAATTATTATTTAGCAAAAATTTTATCATGGCCAAAAAAATTAGTCTAACAAAGGTATGAATGAAAATATGTACTTGTGTTAAAATAATGAAATTAGTACAATATTGGTTTTTTTTTTTATAAAAATAATGGCAAAGTACAACAGAGATTTGGATATTACTCAGATAAACGGAATCTCTCATTTAGTTCTTCCAAAAATTTTCTTGAACAGTGTCATCAGAATTAACCATGCAAGTGCATGTATCACAACAAGTAATATAATGATAAAGTAAAGTGTTGATCCCATGAGGAATTAATACAAAATTTGTTAAGTACAAAAATTAAAACAACTTAATCTTATTCAAACAATTGATTAAAAATTACTAATAATAATAATAATAATAATAATAAAGCAATAATAGAAGCCTAGGATTATAGTTTTTCTCTGTACTTTATTTGAATAAAACCCTATTCTCTTAACTTGACTAATAATAATGAGTTGTTAACCTAGAGTTTTTATTTATTTATAAATATCTTCTGATGGACTTATAAAAATATCTATCTTAATCAAATTACTATATTCCTATGCAAATTAAATTAAAAGGAACTCACTAAGCCTGGACTTTAATCTAGTTACATAGGGCATGCTCGTATATTCCTATCTAACATATAGATCAATTCATCCTAATAAACAAATATGAAACATATGTCATTCAATCCAGGTCTAAAAAAATTCCCTTTACCAAGTTCATTAAGGTTACCAAATCAATCTAATCGGTGATCAAGCAATTAAAGCATTACAAACAAGATTGAACAAACAATTCAAATATCATTAAATCAAGAAAAGAAAATAAAATAATTCAAATTACATGTTGAGTTCCATTGCAAGCCTAGAAAAATAAATCTGGTCCATAATAAATATATAAAATATAAAACCAAGGAGTTTCACAATCATTAATACTACAAGATAAAAAGAGTAAAGAGAAAGAGAAAACTAAGATTGGCTAGATCCTTGATCTTCAAGCTTCTCCAAAATCTCTCTAGCTTCTTGAATATTATGGTGGCTTCTTTTCTCTTCAGAAAACTAGAGAAAAAAATTATAGAATATTTAGGAATTTTGTGATGTCCTAAGATTCTTATCTATAGGCAAAACACTAAAGATAAAAACTTGGTCTCCAAGTTGCTTGAACATATTATTTTTGGAAATTGCCAAACTTAATCACTTTCCTTGACTATGTCCACTTTACTTCTTGATTAAGTTATTATACATTTGGAAACTCCTTAGGGTTTTGACCTACAAAAAAATATGGAAAATATTTAAATAACTAAGTAATTAAAATATAAGGAAAATAAATAATACTAAATTAAAAACTACTAAAAATTTAAATAGAATAATACTACTATAAATAAAATTTAAATAAAAATCTCTAAGACTTAGCAATTTAATATGAATCATGAGACTAAACAACTTTATTTTATAGAGTTATCCTATTGCCATACTTAAGATTCTGCTAGTACTCGAGCAAAACAAAACAAAAAAGAAACAAAACCAAATGAATGAAACGAAACAAAATGAAACACAGTTAAGATAAATGTACTCGAATAATGATTACCTTAATTTTTGTCAAAAATTATCTCAATTCAAGGTAGATACCAACATAATTCAAATTCATGCTTCGATTCAATCAAAAATCTCAATGCTTCGGATGGATTTCCAGATCATTGCATGCAAAAAGAATAAATTTATGCAAATGCAAATTATGAATTAATACTAGATTCTCATAAGTTTGCTTTCCATCTCTCTCTCCACTAATATAGACGAACACATCATCAAATATCATGTAGGACTTTATTAAGCTTGTAATGAAAGGCTAGGGTCAAAGTAAGATAAAAGATATATTTCAGTTAATTCACCCATGGACACATTTTGTTGTTGTAGATTTTTTTTATTGAGCCTTTCACAACAAGTTTGAAGCACATACCTTTTTTTTATCTTTTTTCATGACATTTTCTTTCTCATGCCATTTTATTCATTTACACAATTTTATTCTTTTATTCTTTCATTTTTTATTTTTTTCTTTCATGCTTCACCAATACAACATAATTCAAACATGGCTCATTATGTTTTTTTAAAACAATTTCATGCTCATGCCTATGAAGGTTGATCATGGTTTTTCTTATTAGGCTAGGCTAAATATATTTAGCAATCAAAAGAAAAGGATATATCAGTTAGGCTTAAATTGGGTAACTAAGGATAAATATATAAAGGTAGGCTTAGAAAGGCTCAAACGATCCAAATATGGCCTAAATCATCTCCTTAACTTAGTGTTGTCTGGGATTCTGCCTCGAGAGATAATAAAACAAATTCTAGGCCTCTAAATATAATTGCAAATTGCATCAACATAAACAATATTCAAATAAGCAATACAAATCAATGCAAGAAATCAAGTTCTTAGAATTTTCAAAAGTCACATTCTAACAATGAGAAAAACAAAAGAATCTAATCACAAAATTAAATCATGCTCATATTTTCCTAAAAATCAAGATAAATCAATAACTAAGTTCTTATCATTGGATAAGGATCTCATCATATTAAGTATAAAACATCTCAATCATACTAGACTTTTAAAATAATTTATACAAAAACAAAGAAAAAAATATTTACGCAAAAACAATGAAAGAATTATGCAAGAATCAACTAAACTAGACTAATTTGACACTAACAAAATAATAACCTCACCACTAAACTCAAAACAAACATTATCCTCTATGTTTATAAATAAAAGAGAAAGAATAAGAAACTCCCCTTTCTGGATGAAGAAAACTCAGGTGAAGCTTTAGTTATTCTTTTTGAATTATCATGCTTGTCAAAGCTGGTGAAAAGCTATAAAAGAAAATCAAATAAAACAAACTTATTAGAAAAATAATAATAATAATCCTAATTTTTTTATTTTTTATGGTAGAAAATAAAATAGAAAATTTAAATTTAAATATAAAAAAACTCATCACATCGGTGCCAGCAATGAGATAAACTAGGGGTTTGAAAATATAAAAAAATGAAAAGGGGGGAAGGATGATCGGTGGCGCTACAGCACCAAATTCCAACACTTTAGCGGTGGCCTTCATCACATTGAGGCTCCATAGCACCCTTGCTGGGCATTGCAGCACCTCGCTAATTTTTTTTTGCACCTTCGCACAGCAACACTAAGAGTCTAGCTCTGTAGCATTGAGGCTTGAATAACTATGCCACGGTAGTGCCATTTTTGGAGTTATAGCATTGCGACTTTTTTTTTTTTACAAAACCCGCAAAGAAAAAATTAACAATGTTAAAAATAAAAAATTTGAAATAAAATGCTAATGTTTAGAGAAAAAAATTGAAGAAACTTAAGTTGCCTCCTAAAAAGCTTATGATTTATAATCTTCAGCTTGACTATCTTTAATTTTATTTTTCATAGGCTAAACTACTCTAGGACCTTTGTCGACCAAATTTGCCTACCCAAAGATGTTTGAAACATTGCCTTTTCACCTTGAGCTTCCTAGGCCATTTTATGTCGGTATTGACCATCCCATGCCCTTTTATAACTTTTTATATGCATCGACAAGGGCTTACATTCCAATGTAGGTGGTTTTTGAATAAGAGGCTTCAAAGATGGGCTTAAATTAGCCGAAAATCCCAATGGTTCAAATAAAAGAGTGAAACTAATGGAATGTTGCCATGCCTCCAACAACTTTGAACACCCAATAAAGTTAATGTTATCCCACTCGGAATTTGAAATAAAAAATACATCAAATGGATCGATGGAATAACTCTCTATGAACACTTCATTGGATGCACTTTCCATCCAATTGACTGGACAATACTCATCATATTCTTTTGGAAAATATGATCGTGGGTCAGATTGTATCTTCTCTTCTTGAACCTTTTCATAATGTTTATCAACCAAAATTTCATCTTCATGCTCGATTATTAATTCTGGTTGCTGTCATCCCCTTCAATCTCTTTACCCATCATAAAATTTGTCTCAGTATCACATGGTAAAATTTTTTTAGGACAATTACATATGGCATTAGCAACTTAGCCTACTTGTGTCTCAGTCTTCCTTAAAGATGTTGTTAGAGTCTGAATGATAGCATCCCGACTTTCAATTTTTGCCATATATTGCAAAAATATATCTTCTAATGATTGCTTCTCTTCTAGGATAGGAACTTAAGATTGCGGTGGAAAACCTTAATGAAAGGTTGGATCAATTGAATATGAAGGCCATTGAGTGTTGCCCCAAGCAAAATATGAATGATCGCCCTAATTCAAATGACAATTGTTGGAATAGAAACAATCATGCTACATATTGTAGCTTCCAACATTTTGAATGGGTTTAGTATAACTTGGGCATCGATCACTAATACATGCTCCCCCACATAATTCATAAAGTTACGAATGGTCTTTGGATAGCACGTGCATTCAAATTGTCAATCTTCCTAGAAATTGTAGCCAATTGTGTAGATATGGCATTTAGTGTATTCCTTCGCTTAATTTCCTTAGATGACCATTCAAAATTATAGAATGCCATCTACTCAAATTACCTAAAATAAAAATAAAATAAACAAGTAAATAAATAAAAGTTTGAATTAAGACTAAGATTGCTTGGCATTAATATTAACAAAAATAGTAAAATAATTGCCTAGCAATGACGCAAAAAACTTGTTGTCACAATTAACCATGCAAGTGCACATATCGCAACAAGTAATATAGTGATAAAGTAAAGTGTCAATTCCATGAGGAATTGATACTAAATTTATTAAGTACTAAAATGAAAACAACTTAATCTATTCAAACAATCGATAAAAAATTACTATTGCTAATAATAATAATAATAATAATAATAATAAAAGCCTAAGATTACAATTTCCCTTAATACTTTATCTAAATAAAACCTTATTCTCTTAACTTGACTAATAATAATGACTTGTTAACCTAAAGTTCTAATTTATTTATAAGTAACTTCTGATGGTCTTATAAAAATATCTCTCTTAATCAACTTACTATATTCCTATGCAAATTGAATTAAAAGAAACTTATTAAGCCTAGACTCTAATTTGGTTACATATGGCATACTCGTATGTTCTTATCTAACATGCAGATCAATTCATCCTAATAAAAGAATATGAAACATATGTCATTTAATCCAAGTTTGAACACAAAATTCCCTTTTCCAAGTTCATTAAGGTTACTAAATAAATCTAATTGGTGATCAAGCAATTAGAAGCATTACGAACAAGATTGAACAAATAACTCAAATATCATTAAATCAAGAAAGGAAAATGAAATAATTCAAACTACATGTTGAGTTCCATTGCAAGCCTAGAAAAATAAATCTAGTTCATAATAAATATATAAAATATAAAACCAAGGAGTTTCACCATCATAAATAATACAAGAAAAATAAAAAGAGTAAGGAGAAAGTGAAAACTAAGACCGACTAGATCTTTGATCTTCAAGTTTCTCTAAATTCTCTCTAGCTTCTTGAATATTATGGTGGCTTCTCTTCTCTTCGAAAAACTAGAGAAAAAAATAAAATTATAGAATATTTAGGATTTTTGTGATGTCCTTAAGTCTAGTCCTAAGATTCCTATTTATAGGCAAAACCTTGAAGCTAAAAACTTGGTCTCAAAGTAGCTTAAACATATTTATTTTTAGAAATTGCCAAACTTAATCACTTTCCTTGATTAAGTCCACTTTACTTCTTGATTAAGTTGTTGTACTTTTGTAAACTCCTTTTGGTTTTAACCTAAAAAAATACAAAAAATATTTAAATAACTAAGTACTTTAAATATAAGGAAAATAAATAATACTAAATTAAAAACTATAAAAAATTTAAATAGAATAATAGTACTATAAATAAAATTTAAATAAAAATCTCTAAGACATAGCTAATTTAATATGAATAATGAGACTAAATAACTTTATTTCATAGAGTTATCAAATAGAATGTTTACTTTTGCAAAAATCTATCTCTTGAAAATGCTTTTGATTATATTATGCCTTTTTTCGAACTTAGTCTTCAGGTAAATTATGCTTTGGCCATTTCTTTCGAATGCTTGAGCTACCATTTCAGGTTTTTAGCTTAAAGCGTCCCCCTTATACTACCTTTGATTGGACATCCTTTTTGGGTTTTCATCTAATTTTTAGAATAGACACCCTTTTGGGTTTTCATCCCTTTTTTTAGGCATATTACTTTTTTACATTATTCGAATTGACAGGGTTTGGTAGAGTGCCTCCATCCATCTTTGCCAACAGCAATGCCCTTTTTAAAAATATCCTCTAGACTGTATAAGGCCCTTCCCAATTAGGTGCCTATTTGCCCGAGGATCTTTCTATTCAGGCAGAATTTTTCTCAGTACCAATTCTCCCTTATGGAATTTCCTTGGATGAATTTTCTTACCATGTGCTCTCATCTTACTTTTCTGGCATGTTTGCCCATGTTGAATAGCTTTGAGCCTTTTTTTTTTAATAAAATTTAGCTACTCATAACAATCTTCCTCTAGCTTGGTTTTCATTACAACCCGAAATGAAGAGATCTCAACTTCAATCAATAAAATAGCCTTTGTGCCATAAACTAATGAATAGGATGCTATCATAGTTGAAGTTTGGACTGAAATATTATATGCCAAGAGAATGAAAGAGAGCTTCTCACGTCAATCCTTGTAGGCCTCTACCATTTTCCCTATAATTCTCTTAATATTTTTATTAGCTACCTCCAATTCTCTGTCCATCTTCGAATAGTATGTCACCAAACTATGATGATGAAATTTTGAGCAGGGTACACATCTCTACAATCAATTTATTATTCAAATTAAAGGCATTATCTGTTATAATTCTTTGGGGGACCCGAATTGACAAATGATGTTTGTCCTAAAGAATTTTTTTCACTTCTGACCTTGTCACATTTGTATAGGAGGCCGCTTCGATGCATTTGGTCAAGTAATCTATAGCCATCAAGATGAAGCAATGACAATTCAAAGCTACAGAGGTAATCAGTCCAATAACATCCATGCCCCATATAAAGAAAGGTCCAATATCAATGCATTTAGTTTCAAATGCATTGTTTAACTATACTTTATCCTTGAGATATCTTTTGATGTTGTGATACCATGGAAGGTAATACTTTTATTTTGACATTGCAATAGTACATAAGGTACTCGTATTTCCTCATCTGAATTGGCATTACCTCTTTCCCTTCATCTACTTTGAACATCAAGGGTAGGGTAGCTAGAGGATTTATCATTAGACTATTATCTTAGGATAAATGAATGAATTCGACCTGCCTGAATTCTTTGAGCAATTCTAAAATCAACCTTCTATATTATCGCATCTTCGGATCTCAAGTTTCCTATTCTCTAAACGATTGAAAAATCACCAAGGCTGAGTCTCCATATACATTCAATAATTAAGCTTTCTATAGCTACTTAGAGTTTCATAACATATTCTTTATATTTTGCTACTTTATTTGTATAGTCAAAGTCCAATCGAGCAGTGAAAGAGTAATAGTCCCCTTTTGGAGATATCAAGATCGCCTTGATTCCATTGCACAAAGCATTTGAGACTCCATTGAAATACATCTTCCATGTTGATTTCTTTGACAGATGACTCATCTTCCTCTTCTACCAAAATATTAATTAAATCCTTATTTGGAATGTCAAAATTCAACGGCTGATAATCATCGAGTGTTCAGCTTTCTAAGAATTTGGCAATAGCACTTCCTTTAATTGCTTACGCATATAAACCATATCATATTCTGACAACAAGACTTGCTATCTAGCAATCTCCTGATAAAGTCATGTTTTGAATAGATGCTTGATCTAGCCTATTTTGGTGATTGGAGAGGGGTATGATAAAACATGTAATGTCAGAGCCTTTTTGCAGCCTAAACTAGGGACTACGTTCTTTTCTATTTGAGAATAATTTACCACATAGTCAAGGAACTTTTTGTTAAGGAAATAAATTGCTTACTCCTTCCTATCTTATCCTACTATCCTAGCACACAACCATAAACTTTTCAAATACTAATAAGTATAGAATCGGGTTTATCCTGATGTAGGTGGTACTAATATTTGTAGATTACAAAAATAGTTTTTAACTTTCTTAAATGCTTTTTTGCATATTTCATTCTATTCACTAGGGTTTTGTTTTTGCAAAAGCTAAACTATCGGATCGCACTTGACTATAAATTGGGATATGAATCTAGCAATGTAATTCAACCTCCTCAGGAAACTTCACACCTCTTTTTGTAAACATGAGGATGGCAATTCATGTATGGCTTTAATCTTATCTACATCAGCTTCAATCCCTTTTATACTCATAATGAAGCCTAATAATTTCTCTGACCTTACGCTAAATGTACATTTTGTTGAATTCAATTTCATCTGGTATTTTCTTAGTCTTTTGAACAACTTTTGTAAATCTGTAATGTCCCTTCTCTTGGGATGACTTGGAAATCATATCATCCATATAAGCCTCTATCTCTTTATCTATCATATAATGGAATAGAGTGACCATTGCCCTCTGATAAGTTGCTTTAACATTCTTTAGTCCAAATGGCATCACTTTATAACAAAAATTTCCCTAAATTATGACAAATATGGTTTTTTTCAAATGTCTTCTATTGCCATTTTTATCTAGTTATACCTTAAAAATCCATCCATGAAAGAAAATAGATAATTCTTTACAGTATTAACTAAAATATCTATGTAGGGAAGAAAAAAATTATCCTTTAGACTTGCTCGATTTTGTCTACACTCATTTTGACTTTACCATCCATTTTGGGAATCGAGACAATATTTGCAACCTATTTTGGGTATTTTGCCACCTTAAGAAATCCATCCTCGAATCATTTCCTTATATCTTCTTTTATTTTCAGAAGCATTTTTGGTTTCACTTTCCTTAACTTTTGTTGAATTGGTTTACATTCTGGATTTAGAGTAATTTATGGACAACTATTTCCATGTCAAATCTTAGCATGTCTTCATAGGATTATGTGAAAACATCTCAAAATTCTTGAAGCAAACTTATTAATTCTTCCTCGATAGCAGGCATGAAAGTGATCTCTATTCTAATTTCTTTTCTATCATCTTATCATCCCCTAAATTTATCAACTCTATGGATTCTTCATGGGGCATTATTCATTCATCATTTTCTTGATTTATTTTAGCAAATCGGGCGATGAAGTATGACTATCATCTTATTCAAAATCAACCTTATTCAAGCAAACAGGCTGTTCAAAATCAACCTTTAAAACATGACTAGGATCATCCACTTCTCTTTGAATGGGAAATCTATAAAGGTAATAAAAAGAGAGAAAGGAAAAAAATGGGTAAACAAAGATATGACATGATTTATGTTTGTTTATGTAAAAAGGAAAAGAAATTTTGGTATAAAGGAAATTGTTCATAGACAAAAATGTCATATGCATTTCATTTTCGTAAATGATAATAGACATTTTAAGTTTTTACAAAAAAAAAAAATTCTTATATGAAAAAATGAGTTTCGAAATTACTTTGAAATTTGCCTAAATAATACGGTTCTCTCAGTACAAGTCTAATTCTTCAGGATGTATCCAGGAAGGCGAAGATGGATCCCATGACCATCATTTAATTCTTTATTGTCTTCTCCAATAGCGGCCACCTGATACTTGTCAAAAGCTTCATTAATCACTATGATGACACCATTGATTTCTCTTTCTTCAGTTTTTGGATTAACAACCCCTCCATGATAGAAAATTTCATCTAATAAAGGTTTAAGGGTTAATTTTGGGCTTGATTGTTGATTGATAGGTTGGGCCAGCTTTCTCCCTCAAGATTTATTCTCAAATTTTTTTTTCATCGCACTTTGGCTTAAAGCCCAATATATGCTTCGCTTTTTTGCCAATGGTATTGATGGACCAACTAATCTCTTGCAAATTTTTCCCAAGCCCCTTTTCAGCTCAAGCTTGTTTCCAGACTATAAGCTTGAGACCAATATAAGTGCTTTTTGAAAGTTTGGGTTTTGGGATTACAGATCTTTTCGCAATAAAGGTGGCATTGATAATTTTAAAGGATCTAAAGGAGCACACTTCAACTTTAACATTTGCTTCAACTTAAGGGGCTTCGATAAAAGTGATGGCCACAACGTTTTCTTCCTTGGATACGCTAACTAACTTTTTATCAACAATGAATTTTACTTTTTAATCTAAAGATGATGGCATAACCCCAGTAGAATGACTCCATGGTTATCTTAGTAAACAATTATATGCAAGGACAATGTCTATCATATGAAACTCAATCTCATATGAGCACGGCTAATATTTAAAGTGATCAAAATAGTCTTTTTGATTTCTCTCTTTGTCCCATCAAATGCCTTAATGACTATATGGCTATGCTTGATTTGGCTGGTATCGACCGGCAAATGAGAAACTATGATTAATGGTAGTACGTTCAAGGTTGATCCATTGTTAATGAGGACTTAGGCAATATAGACACTTTATAGCGAGTTATGATGCAAAGAGCTTTTATTGAAGTGTTACCCCTCCATGGGATTTCATCATCACTAAATGAGATAAAATTGTCAGTAACAATGTTATTTATCAGCCAATCTAATTTATTTATGGAGATGTCTTGAGAAACATAAGCCTAGTTGAGCACTTTCAATAATACATTCTGATGTGCTTCTTAGCTAAGCAACAAGGCTAATAGAGAAATCTTTGTTGGTTGTTGTTCCAATTATTCCATTATACTATACTCAGTATGTTTAATAAACTTAAGGAATTCGGCCTCCTCTCTTTAATCGATTCTTGCACTTTTACTAAGATGTCTTTAGTAACTGCCATTTTTCCATATGTTCTTCCCTTTGATTAGGTTTTGAAAGTAGTTTTACTACTTTTTGGATCGTAGATGTGACCACTAAACAACGCATGTCTTACTCTAATAAGGTTTATAGTAGCCAATTGGCTTGTAATAGCCTCTAGAGATTTCACACTACCATCATATTTCCAAGATAAATGTTTGTTATTTTGACATAAAAATGGAGTTGGTGCTTTGATAATGAGTCTTGGAGTAACTTTGGTCTTAAAAGGTGTAGATTTTGGCTAGTTGCAATGAATGATAAAAGGGCGACCGATGCCATAGGGTAGTTGCGATGATTCTTTACCGACCATGTTAACTGATTTTTCCTCCTCTAGTCTGGCTTCTTCAAAGAACACAATTTCACCATTGTTCATCATTTTTTGCATTATGGCTAAAAAGTTTAGGCAATTTCACAAAGTGTGCCTTAATGTCTTATGGAATTTGCTAAAGGTAGCACTAGGATTAGATTGACTTTTGATGCTTCCATGATTTTGACCAATGATCCCTCTTTTAGTCAAAATTTCCCATACTTTTTCTATTAGAATTCTAACTTCTTAGACCTTTGACTTCCCTCGTCACTTTTCTTTAGCAATCAATACTCATAATGTAGATTTGGGTTATACCAGCTAGGGTAATTATCCTCATTTGGTTTGGAAAAAATAAAAGCCACCAATCCTACCTCAAAAAGCTTATCAAACATTTTCTTACAAGAGTAAAAAAGAGGATCATAATGGGGTCGAGGTTGGTTAGCTCTTTGGGCTATTGGATTGACATTAGGTCTTGATTAATTTTATGGAGGAGGGTTTAAAATTGTACTTTAAGGTGATGTTGGAATGGGAGCTCAAGGTATGTTAAGCTAGTAAGTATTTTGGGTTTGCTATCTTTGGTTTTGGTAATAGGGACAATGTCTTTGATGGTACGACTGATCAGCATAGTTAACAAACAGATCATATTCTTTCTTTTTTCCTAGCTCTGGATTTTTTCTAGTAGAGGACTCCCCAATCATGAATTTTTTGGCATTTACAGCCATTTTAATCATCTCTCTAGAAATAATAAGATCAGCAAAATTCTTAGTCATAGTCCCTACCAATTATCATAGTAGGGGGATGTAAGGTGTTCACGAATATTATTGTGGTTTTTTCTCAGTCGAAAAAGGCTAAACCTGAGAGGTTATGTCTTTATATCTTTGTGAATCCTTTTTAAAAGATTATGTCGACTTTTTCTCTATATTCCAGAGAGTCAATCTATAGGGCACCTATTTAGCCATATTTTATGTTGCTGAAGAAATGCATTGGCCAAGTTAGTCCAGCATAGAATTTGAGTGCAATTTAGATCATTGTGCTCCTCAGTACAGATCCAGGTAAGCTTTTTTGAAAACAATGAATTAGAAGCTTGTCATGTTGGGCATAGCCAGCTATCTTCCTAATGAACATTTTGATATGTGCTTTAGGGTAAGTGGTGCCCTTATGCTTTTCGAGCTTAGGCATTTTAAATTTTATTGGGATAACTAAATCTAGTACTAAACTTAGGTCCTTAACATCCACACTACTATATAGTTCAGCCTTTTCAATGGCTTTTAACCTTCTCTCCAGGAGCTTCCCTTTTTTCAATCTCTACTTCAACCTTTTCTTTACCCTTCTATTTTCGCTTTTCATCTTCATCAATACTAAGGCCCATTGATTCTTTTTTAGCAACTGTAGTTCTTGCACCCACCCCTTATGAAAGGGCATTAGGGTTAATGATGATGACTGGTAGATTAGCTATAGGGACATGTTGTTGCACATTTTGGGTATTGGCCAGCTAGGCATTTTCAACATTAGTTGTTTGCTCCTTAATTGGTACTCCCCTATCCCTCGACAGAAGGTTCAATATATCTCTGGTTATTAGTGAATTGGCTCCGCTGCCATTAGTAAATCTATCATCCTTGTAATCTGAGCTTGTAACTCTTCTTACCTTTTTAGCATGGCCTCTTAGGCCTGTCGATGACTTTTTTCTAATTTTTCCAATCTTTCTAAGTGGTCTTCAACCATTCTGCTTGTTCTGAATCTAGTATCGATGAGTGGGTAGTTGTTCGATTGATCTCTCTGGATTTGTAATGTCAGAACCTTAATAGAATTCCTAAATTTTTTTAAGTTATTTACATTTTATTTACAAACTAATGAAATTAATAATCATGCATGTATGTACATATGTGTGTCTATGCATAGGTATATGTATGCAATGGTATGAGCATATGGATGCGTTTACAGGGACGCTAACTTTAACAGAAGATTCTAAACTTAGAAATTTTTCATTAACTTTGTGACAAACTACATATTCACATCATTGATCATGTAAGGATTATATCCAAGGAAACTCCTAGCTTGATCATATTGTTTTTGAGCCTCATTCAAATTCCTTGGAAATAATCATTGTGTGTACTGGTTCAGCCATAAAGTTAGATGAAAATTGATCTAAGTCGAAATCCTTTTTAGAGCAAGCATTCCTATGTGCACATGAGGAAAGAAGAATGCACCAAAAAAAAAGGGAAAATAGGTTAGTATCTTTAAGAGGTATTAAATTTGAATAAAATTTTGAAACAATGAAAATTACAAATTATTCAAAATTAATGAAATAAATAAATTTCAAAGAAATGAAAATCACAAATTATTCAAATAAAATATTAAAATTATCCAAATAAATAAAAGTATGAAAATAAAGAGAAAAAGATAGCTTTGTCCCTCCATGTGTCCCTAATTTTGGCAAAACTTAAAATCTAGCATGACTTTGATTGGAAGTTTAGTATAGTTCACTATATGCGATTTAGGTCAGACCTTTGTAAACACCTGATTTTGTTCAAGTCCCTTTTTTAATAATCTTCAATATCCAAGATTGAGAGCTTAATAGCCACCCTTCTTGGGAATGATATTTTTCAAAAAAACCAGACATTTTCAAGATCATTTTACTCCTATTTAAATGGTCATATGTTCACGTGATAGAAAAAGTCCTATTTTTATCTCTAATTATGGATATACAAAATGAATATTCATGAAGAAAAATTATTTTTTAACATTTTCTTGTCAAATTTTGAAAATCCATTTTCAAAATATGTTATCACTTTCAGATTTCCTACTTTTAGAATTTTTTCATTAAATTTGGGAAGTTGACAATCTTATATTTTTACCGATACCAGTATGATATTTATGCTAATATGCACTCTAAAAAATCATAAATATTCAAAGAAAAATTCATATTGAAATTTTTTACCATGAGGTATCAAATTGGCTATTTTGCACTCATTTTTGAATTTCACGTTGTATCGTGAGTATTTTACTCATGAATTTTTTGTTAAAGATTTATTTTGGATTTTGAAATTTTTATCTTCATCGTACTTTGTAAATTAATATTTTGAATAATATGGTGTATTTAATTCATTTTATGTTTACCAAGTCATCCCCTTATATTGTACCTCACAGTGTTCAAGAGGTTAATAGGATGTGTACTATGGCAACATGCTGAAACCAGTAAGAAAGAAAGGGCAATTTATTACCTCTGTAAGAAATTTCTGAAGTATGAGGTAAAGTATTCTCAAATAGAGAAAATATGTTGTGCCTTAGTTTGGACTACAAAAAGCCTCTGATAGTACATGCTATATCATACTACTTGGTTGATCACAAAAATAGTTCCATCAAGTATCTTTCTGGAGCCCCAGCCTTTTCTGGAAGGATAGCAAAATGGCTAGTCTTATTGTTAGAATATGATATAGTTTATGTAAGCCCAAAAGCTATCAAAGGAAGTGCCATTACTGAATTCTTGGCAAGTCATGCCTTTAATGATTATCAACCTTTAGATTTTGATTTTTTTAATGAAAATTTGATGACTATTTCAGCTGAAGAAGAAGATAATCAATTAGAAGAATCGGCATGGAAAATGTATTTTAATAGGGCCTCAAACGCTTTGGGACAAGGAATTAGGGCAATTTTGATATATCAGTATGAAGATTATTATCCTTTCACAGCCAAGATAGACTTTGATTATACAAAAACATGGTAAAATATGAGGCATGCGTTATGGGACTTTGCGTAGCCATTAAGAGGAATGTTTGAGTGTTGAAGGTCTATGGGGATTCAGCCTTGGTTATTTATCAACAACGTAGGGAACAAGAAACTCGAGATTCAATGTTGGCACAACATAAAACATTGATTTTTGAACTATTACAAGAGTTCGAGAAGGTAGATTTCATTTATTTACCTCGAAATGAAAATCAAATGGCAAATGCTCTTGCTACCCTAGCCTTGATGTTTAAGATAAATGAGAAAAAAAAAGTAATCTCGATCTAGATGAGCTTGTACAGGTCTCCTGCACCTTGTCATAACGTTAAAGCAAAACTAAATGGCCGTCTATGGTATTATATATCAAAGATACCTCAAAGACAGAGAATACTCAGATAATGCCTCTAAAAATGACAAAAAGATATTAAGAAGGTTAACAATGAGCTTCATCCTTGATGGTGAGATTTTTTATGAGAAAATTATTATCAAACATTGCTAAGATGCATGGACACTCCTAAAGCACAGAAGATATCAAAAGAAGTGCATTAGGGGATATGTGGAATCCATGCTAATGGGCATCAAATGGCGAGACGAATCATGACATTAGGCTACTTTTGGATGACCATGGAGGGTAGTGTGCCCGAAAATGTCATAAGTGCCAAGTTTATGCAAATAAAATCCATGTACAACCATTATCACTACATGTTATAACTGTTCCGTGGTTCTTCTCAATATAGGGAATGGATGTGATTAGACTAATTTCTCCTATAGCTTCAGACTGTTCATCATTTTATTTGGGTTGCTGTAAATTATTTCACCAAAAGGGTTAAAGCTGCTTCCTATGCAAATGTGACAAAATCAACAGTGATAAAATTCCTGAAAACTAATATCATTTGTCAATTTTGAATACTTAAAAGGATCATAATGCATTGAATTGGAAGTCAGTATTAAAAGCTAAGATAATCCTTTCTAGCAGAAAAGATTCACTTGGTAAATGGGCTTTGAATTGGTAAGGACCCTATGTGGTTTAAAAAGAATTTTCTAGTGGTGGTTTAATTCTAGCAAAAATGGATAGGCACACTTTACTCAATCCTGTCAATGCCGATAGTGTAAATAAGTATTACACCTAAAAAGCAATTCCCAAAAAAAAAAAGTAAAAATAAAAAAGAAAGGAAAATGAAAAAATAATAAAATAATCAAAATGAAAAAAAAAGAGAAAATAAAGGTGTTAAAAGAGGAAGGCCATAAGTTAAAAACCTGAAAAGGGCAGTTCAGGCAAAACAATGCGTGAGATGAAGTCTGTTGAATACTTAAGACTAGAAAGGCAGGCAAAATGCAATCAAAGATATCTTCAAGAGATCAATTAACAAAAAAGCAATGTTCTATTCAAGCAAAACTTTTGAAGAATTGAATGAGAGATTCCAACAATCTAAATAATACCTAATTTTGTTCTTTACGTTTTTCATACTAAAAAACTAATATTGCATTCCTTCCTCTACTGGAATATAAATACACATCTTTATTCATACCGTTGTCACTCTTTTATTCATACCTTTGTCATTTTCAGTCATACCTCTATCATTTTTATTTATACCTTTGTCACACCTCTGTTGTGTGCATATATTTCTGATAAATGATGATTGACATTTTAGAAATAAATAACAAAATGTTTTTTTTTTTGCATTACTTTGGATTGAGGTTAAACATTATAGGGAGTTTTATTATTGTTTCAATTCTTTGGACATTCCAGGAAGGATTAAAATCAATTAATAATGTGGTTGAGTATCATCAAAGAAAAAGGAATTTGGAAGTTATGATTAAAGGACATTTCTGATAAGAGGAAAAAAATTCTTTATAAGGAGCTTTAGATGCAAGCATTATCAGCCGTATTTGCCTTACCTAATCACTGGAGCTCTGCACTCAGGCATCATTAGATTTACTTCCCTTACCAAAAGAAAATAATATTCATAACATTTTCTGAAAAATGCCTTCGACCCCAATTATTAGAGTAGGTTCATTTTGCCCATACCATCTTCTGAGGATACCTTTAAATTGAGATTTAGGCACTGACTCTCTTGGCAAAAAAAAGCATTTTTCAGAATATTTTTTAAAAATACCTTCAAAATCCAAAATAGGCTGGATCAAAGATAATGAATAATGACCAAATTCATAGGTTGTATAAAAGAATCACAGGAATTCATCATATGCATATGTATTCAATAATATATAGGGAAGTTAAGCGTAATGCTAGAGAAGAGCAGTATTTACACTTTTTCTTTCAAATCTAAAAGGTAAGTTTTTCACCTTTTCAAACTTGATCGAGTATCAATGTTATTTAACCTCTTTCATTCATTGACTTGTATAGTTTCATCTCGGTCAACCTTTTTATTTATTGACTCGTATGATTTTGTCCTGATCAACCCTTTTTATTTATTGACTTGTATGTTTTTGTCTCGGTCAACCCCTTTATTCATTAATTTGTATGGTTTCATCCTGGTCAACCCCTTCATTTGTTGACTCGCATGGTTTTATCCCAGTCAACCTTTTTTATTCATTGACTTGTATGGTTTTATCTCAATCAACCCTTTTTATTCGTTGGCTTGTATGGTTTCATCCTGGTCAACCTTTATCATTTATTAACTTGCATAGTTTCATGTCAGTCAACTTTTTTCATATGTTGGCTTGTATGGTTGCATTTCAGTCAACCCCTTTTCATTCATTAACCTTTATGGTTTTATCCCAATCAACCTCTTTCATTTATTGATTTGTATGGTTTTATCCTGGTCAACCTCTTTTATTCATTGACTTATATGGTTTCATCCCTATCAACCCTTCATTTGTTGACTCATATGTTTTGTCTCAGTCAACCCTTTTCATTCAATGATTTGTATGGTTTTATCCCTGTCAAACCTGTTGTTTGTTGACTCATATAGTTTTATCTCAATTAACCCTTTTCATTTGTTGATTTACATGGTTTCGTCCTGATCAACCCCTTTCATTCATTGACTCATATGGTTTCATCCCACTCAACCTTGTTCATTCTTAGACTTGTATGGTTTCGTCTTGTCAACCTCTTTCATTCATTGACTTATATGGTTTTTTCCTGATCAACCTTTTCATTCGTTGACTCTATGGTTTCATCTCAATCAAACTTTTTATTCGTTCACTCATATGGTTACATCCCAGTCAACCCCTCTCATTTGTTGACTTCTATGGTTTTGTCCTAGTCAACCTTTTCATTCATTGCTTTGTATGGTTTCATCCTAGTAAATCCTTTTCATTTGTTAACTCTCATGGCTTCTCTCAATCAACCCTTTTCGATTTACATTTCACCCTAGTCACCATTTTAATTTAAGGTTTTCGCCATTGGCTAATCGGTTTATGTTCATTATTAGTTTAGTATATTTTTTAAAGCTTAATAACCCAAACAATATTACGTCTATTTGGTCTTTGCCCTATTCCTGATTCCTATAAACACCTAATTTCATTCAGGCCCCTTTTCCAATAATCTTACAAATCTAAGATTTAGAGCTTAACGGCTACCTTCCTTGGAATGATCTTTTTCAGATAAACCAGACAATTTCAAGACCTTTTTAGTCAAATTTAAATGGTTGTATGTTCATGATAGAAAAGTTCTTTTGTGATCTTTAACTTCAGATATACAGCACAAATATTCAAAAGGAAAATCATTTTTAATTTTTTTGTCAAATTTTGAAAATCCATTTTTGTAGATGTTATCATGATCAAATTTCCCACCTTTAGGAATTTTTGAAGAATATTTTGTTAAATTTGAAAAGTTGACCATCGTATATTTTTACCGATACAGTATAATACTTATGTCAATATGCACTCCAAAAAATCACAAATATTCAAAAAAAATTCATATTGGCATTTTTTTGCCATAAAGTATCAAGTTGGCTATTTTCCCACTCATATGTCAATTTCTCATTATATTGTGAGTATTTTACTCACAAATTTTTCAGTAAAGATTTATTTTGAATTTTAGATTTTATCTTTACCATACTTTGTAAATTAATATTTTGAAATATTACGTCATTTAGTCTTTGCCCTATTCCTGATTCCGATAAATACTTAATATCATTCAGGTCCCTTTTCCAATAATCTTAAAAATTCGAGATTGAAAGTTTAACGGCTGCCTTCCTTGGAACGATCTTTTTTAGATGAACCAAACATTTTCAAGACCTTTTTAGTCAAATTTGAATGGTTGTATGTTCGTGACAAAAAAGTTCTATTTTGATCTCTAACTTTGGATATACAATATGAATATTCAAAAGGAAAATTATTTTTAATATTTTTTGTCAAATTTTGAAAATCCATTTCTGCAGATGTTATCATGATCAAATTTTTCATTTTTAGGAATTTTTCAAGAATATTTTGTTAACTTTGAAAAGTTGACCATCGTATATTTTTATCGATACAGTATGATACTTATGCCGATATGCACCCAAAAAATCATAAATATTCAAAGAAAAATTCATATTGACATTTTTTACCTGAGGTATCAAGTTGGCTATTTTTCCACTCATTTGTGAATCTCCATTATGTCGCAAGTATTTTACTCGTAAATTTTTCACTGATGATTTATTTTGAATTTCAGATTTTACCTTTACCATACTTTGTAAATTAATATTGTGAATAATATGTTGTATTTAATTCATTTTATATAAGTTTTAATGTATTTTTTGAAATTTTATCGGTTCTAAAATACAAACTTTCTTTTATCTATAAAATTCTCAGTGGAATTTTCTCAAGTTTTGAATTTCAAAATTATTTAAATATTTTCACTTAATCACCATCAAATCAGTTTTTCAAAATTCATTTATTTGTTATGAATTTTATAATTTCTCCAATTTCCAAAACACGAAGTTTTTTTACTCTGTGAATTTTTTGGGATGATTTTTTTAATGATTTCTAAAATTCTTCAAGTATTATTATTTAATTCACATTAAATTGGTTTTTCAAAACTCAATTTACTTTATGATTTTTAGAAATTTTTATGTTATCAAAATACAGAGTTTTCTACTCCATAAAATTTTTAGGTAGGATTTTTTTGGGTTTATAATTTTTAAAATTCTTCAAAATATTATTGTTTAATTCATATTAATTTAGTTTGTAAAAATTCAATTTATTTTAGTATTTTTTTTTTTTTAGTTTTTCCAAATAACAATGTTTTCCAATAAAGGTTTTCTTTTTGAGCATTGAAATTGATTTTGTTATTAGAGTAAATTAAGTTGATCATATGAAATTTTATTTCAAATACATATTTTTTAATTTTTATAATTTAATCCTTTTAATTAATTTTTATGGTACAATTTTACTTATTAATAAAAATATCACACAAAAGTCTCTAGAAATCAATGAGTTCATGCATAGCACAATCCATAAGAAGACAAAAACAATAAATTTAAATCAAATCAAGTTGTATTTAAATCAAATCAAAATTATAAATAATTCGGCCAAGGCATTCTTGGATGCCTTGGCCAACTTTCATCCCTATAAATAGGGACACTTCCATTCATTTGGGGGTTTTTAACTTTTGGAAGAAAAAAGAAAAAAAAACACAAAAATCATAAATATTACTTAGTTTTCAAGTTTTTTTTCAAGGTACAAACATGCATTCTTTTTAGTTTTCTTCATTTTGATTCATTTCATCCTTATTTATGGGTCATAATCATGTTAAGGCTCAACAATTTTCATCCATGTTGAAAGGCTAAACATGATGACCTAGAAATTTTTTATATTTGTTGTGATTTTTGTTTTTCTAGTTAAATTTTTTTAAAATAAAACATTATTTTTGTTGTTGTGATTTTAATTTTGTTGTATTTATGTTGATGTTTATATTAATCCTTTTCATGGTGTTTTGGAGTTAATACATTGATTAGTATATTAGTATATTTATTTATGATTTTATTTTTATTTAAGTATAGTAATAATTATTTATGTTCATTTTCATTAGTTTTTTTATATCAAAGCATGCTTATATTTCATATTTTCCACCTTGGCCGAATTTGATTGGAATTGATGATGATGACAATGATGATTTTCTACTTATTTTGTCTTGATTTCATGGTTTTTAGATTATTTTATAATGTTAGTGTCGCAATGTACCCCAGAGTGGATCCTCGTGGATCTATGGGTGTATACGACTTAAAATATTTTTCTGACTAGGAAATGTCTTCTTGACCGAGACTTTTCCTTCGCA
>JBBYHK010001682.1:0-12522 GCA_038382065.1 Adansonia grandidieri | reverse complement strand
AAATAAGGTATTTTAAAATACCTTTTTTTTCCCTAAACATATATATTGTATTTGTAATCATTTAATTAGGTCAAAGTATTATATATAAGTGTTCATAGTCAGGTTTATGTAAAAACATTTTTATTTTTTTATTTAAGTTTAAATCGAGTTTGATTTGATCCAAAAACTTAAATCATCATTTAAAAAATAAAATATTAAAAATTATTTTATATTAATATTTATATATTTATATAATTAAATTTAAAAATATTTTATATTATTAAATAGTAATTCGAATTTGACTAACTCTAATGAAAGAAATTTATGTCTAAAGCTCAATCCGAGGCTACCATTTAACTTTTGGATGGGTCTAGAATTATGCATGCAAAATCATTCAATTCCAAATATTTTCTACTTATTTTTAATAAATATTTTAAGAGACTTGTCTACGAATCAAACTCGAGATAATTTTTTTTAATTCAACTCATCCGTATTTTTGACAAGTGTACAAACATCAAGAGGAAGTTGAGATTTTTTTTTTTTTCCAATATAGAGCTTTTTTTTAATTGTAATTTTATATAACATCTAAATGACAAGATTGCAATGTTTTGTAATTTTGATTCTCAAGCAGAAAAAGAAAAGAAAAGGATATTATTTCAAGCTTTGAATTTTTTTTTTTTTTTGTCGTCGTCAATATAATGTTACGTAATTTAAATATAATAAATTATGTAAAACGAAAAGAAAAAATTACAACCACTCGACCATAATAATCACAATTACATCCAATTATATCTGTAACTAAACGACCAAAATCTTAATTCAAGTCCCTAATGTTTGCTGACTATAATGCCTGTGGCTAGCTAAGAATGGTTATGTTGTCGTCATTTTGACAATTCATTGCAGTAAATTGAGAGGCAATAAGTTCACTATTAAAGCTGAAAGATTTTTCACTTTTCATTTTTCAATCCAAATATCGTAAAGGAATTAAAAATAATTAATAATTATTTTTAAAAAAAATTATTTTTAAAAATTTTAAAAATAAAAAACCGTCGGTATAAGTTCATTAAAAATTTTTGTATTATAGTAAAATAAGTATTTTAGTCTCTGTACTATTAAATTTAGTATTTTAATCTTAGTACTTTTGAAATTGTAGTAAATAAAGAAAAAAAATCGTTTGAATGTTGATAAAATTTTAATATATTATGTGATGAAAATTTTTAAATTTTGTAAAAAAAATGACTCAAACTAAACTTATAACCCAGACTTATTTTCAAAATAAAATTTAAAATTTTACATCATATGATGCATCAGCAATTTATCAATTTTTAAACAGTTTTTTAAATACTGTTAACTATTTTTCCTTATTTGCTAATATTTTAAAAGTATAAAAATTAAAAATACTAAATTTAATAGTATAGAGACTAAAATACATTTTTCACTATAATATAGGGACTCCTAAAAGACTTTTACCGAAATCTTCCCTAACATTCATCTTCTAAAATTATAATTTTAAAAATTTCAAAACAACATTTATCTGGCTGCCTTTAAATTTAAAACAAAGTGTTAAATCTATGAACCAAGGAATCACGAAAACACAAAGAAAAGAGAAGAGAAAATCAACACAGAGATTTGACGAGGTTCGGCAATGTGCTTACGTCATCGGGAGCCGTGGCTACTGTTTTTATTCACTACTTAATTTAGGGTTACATCAACTATATATTTATACTAACCCTACCCAGTACAATTTTATAAAATTATCCATGTACTGCCCCTGCACCCCTAACCTATCTATCCGCGGACTCTATAATACCTCTATATATAAAATTATATGAATCATATACAACACGAAGATAACATTTTCTTTGAATCGTCCGTTTACCTTTTGCTAAAAATATGTTATTTTACTGTTTGAGCTGCAAATTTCCACTATAATTCATTTGCATACAAAAGTTACAGCCAAAGCAGCAGCAAACTCAAATAAAGAACGAATGAATGGCAAAAGTTGTGATGGTAACAACACTTTTTTGTTTTTTCTTTCCATTTTTTTCCTAATACAAATAGTACAAATTCCTGCTTTGGAATTTGCTTAATTTTTAGCCCAAAAAGAAAAAAAAAAAAAAAAAAAACACGGAAACAAGAAAGGTGGGCAACTAGAACTCCCCCATGTTTATGGCATTAAAGTGTTTTTCTGACCTTAGTTCATCATTGGGTATCTAGCTCCAGCTCCTAGATTCTCTGCTGCCCTATCTGCGATCACTGCCATAGAAAATGGTAGTGATAATTATTAGTACTCGAAAATTAAAACTAGGGCTGTTAAAGCCCAGATAATTCGCTCAATTATTAATACCTGAAAATTAAAACTAAGTCTGTTTAAGTTTAGATAGTTTGCTTTATTTGATTAGTTTTGATAAATTTAAATAAGTATTTTAGTATTTTAGTAATTTAAATTATTTTAATTTGATTTAAATTATTATTTACGTAACAAAAGTTATGTTTTATTTAAATTGAATTTTAAATATAAAAATAATTTTTTTGAATATTATTGTAAATAATAATATGAATTTTTTGAACTATTCAACCAGAGGTTAGACAATGAAAATTTTTTTTTCGAACTATAACTCGACTCATAAACATTTTTAAATTAAAACTCTACATTATGACGAAAGAAAAAGGGATTATGGATGGGAAAAAACCGTAAGAAATCAAGAAAGTTTACCTGGAAAAGCTCATGCAATTTATTCTTGAGGAAACAATACTCTTGTTCTAATAGCTCCAAAGTTCTAAGGCACCTGCATTTGAAAGGCCAATTAATCTGGCTAATGGGAATTGTTTTCTGACAAAAAATCTAAAAATGAAGCCTAAAAGTAAACTTGAAAGTTTGTTGTCAATCAATGTTTTAGCATAAACAATAAAAAGATTTAAAAGTGTTAAATCACTATATTATAATCGTTATTTTACTATTATAATTTATTTTATTATTAATAATTATTATAATTAATAGTGATAATATATGTTATATATGAAAACACGACAAACGCGGCTAAGACATGCATACCCGGGGCGATTGTTCTGCGCTGAAGCGGCACGAAAGGCAATGCAAACGTTTCCGACCCTTTTGGCACCTATGCTAGAGCTGCTTCCAATAAACTGATTCAAATGGATTCCCATTTTGTCGTAGTCCGACAACTCTCTATCCATCCTGTCCCATCACTCCATACATTAAAAAAAAATTACTAACCAAAACTTCGAAAGAAAGGGAGCCTTTGAACAGGATTCAAATTACGGCTACTGACATATTATTAGTTATGTTTCTGTTTGTGGCCACAATGAACTGCGTTGTATATTGACTATCAATCTCAATGACCTAGAGGAACGAAACCGTGACAGTACATGGTGTTGCGGCCGTTATTTCCCATTGATTGGGAGAAAACAATCAAGCTAAAACCAATTGACAAAGATATTTGTAGGGAGATTTTGATTAATTACAGTAATGATCTGAGGTTCCTCAAAAGCTTCTCGGACTCATGGAAGTAGATGTTGACAACTTCTGATACAAAGTTTGGAGAGCTCTCATCTTGAAGTTGTTGAAGTCGCAAGAATTGCTCATCTAGTATCCCCTGCAACAGTTAACCAAACCAAACGCCCATCAGCCATTTTTAAAACTAATCCGTCTCTATTTTCTTGAAGCATTTGTGCCTAATACTAATATTCGATACAAATTCAAATATAAATATAAAAGAATAATTATTTAAAAATCTTATAAATTCATAATAAATTAAAAAAAAATTAATATATTTGTATTGAACACAATACTTCTCACCGAAGTGACAAGGTTGAGTAACAAATAGCTATATAAAAACAACAAATTATCTGAATAACTTCCCAACCAAGTCATCAACTGATATTTTACTAGCAAGCGTTTGTTTATCCTTATCAGATACTAAGAACAAAGAAAATAGCTTGCAAATTTAAGGGTGGCGCAGGATTTAACCTGGTGGAAGAGGAATGCCAGCAAACGGTTCACATCGGCTCGCAACCTATCCGCATCGAATCCCAACATCCACAAAGGCAGACCCGTCTTGGCTAGTGGATTGTTTGAATCCGCAAACTACACACACAAATGACTAAAATTTGACAAAAGAAAATGAGGGGATTTTGAAGTCTCCTTATGACTTACTATCATTCGATAACTTTTGTTTTCTTTTGCTGGCTTCACTCTTTCCCGGGTTCAGGGTTTTGTGTTTCTTTATCTAATAAGCAGGAATTTCACACTTTGAAAGCTCAGCCTCCGCAACTATTTAAAGTGCACAGTTAGCTAGACTTGGGCAACTCCTGTTTTGTATTTTTTATGTTATTTTTTATATTATAATCGTGTTCAATATATTATATATTAATTTATATAAATTTTACACTTTATCTTTTTATAGTGTTCTTATATTATTTTTTCATGTTTTATTTTATATTATAATTATTTTTTATATTGTATAATAATATTACAAAAAATTACGAGAGTTAGCTTCGACCCCAGACCCTAAACTGGAAAAATGTTTATAAAAGAGAAATATTACTAAAATATTTAACCCCAAATATTAGCATGACAAAACATGCCTTATCAAATGCGTACTTGTGTGACATAATTCAGTTAAACATGTGAGACAAGGTGAACCTAAGAGGCAAGCAAGAGCCTTCACCTCTTACTCCTTATTTTCTTTATTTCAATTTTTTTAAGTAAAAAATAGGAAAATTTTTATTTTGGTCCACTAAATAATTTATATTCGACCCTGATCTCTCAACATAAAATTTTTTTATTATATCTCTAATGTCAAACACATTAAAAATATAAATATTTTTTATTAAATTTCGTATTCACTTGATCAAACACGAAATATATATATACACACTTTAAAAGCTCATATATGATTTTTCCCATGTCATTTTGACATAAACATATAATGTTACTGTATTACGTTTAAAATTATTGAGTTTAATTTAAATGATTATTTATTTATTTATTTATTGTTGAAGAGTGTGAAACTCACATGCAAGAAAAGAGAGTGAGTAAAGGTAGAGCGTATGGGAAGAAGGGCGTACAATGTGGATCCCAATCGAGGTGAATGTGCGGCTCTCAACCTGACCACTGCACAAATGTTTATAGGCAAAATGAGTCTAAGAGGCTAACCTGCTGCGCCCGTACCCAGTCACATCGTGTGCTGTCTGTTATCGCCCGTTTACCAGGTTAGTGCGGCGCTGCTGATCCTCACCCCTACTCGACAACTGCCTGCAGCCAGTAACTTGTCAGTCACCTCTCCGCCTTTTAACCCACAAACAAATTTTAGTTCTATGCTTTGATCATTTCAACTTTTACGTATAAATCTTTAGTTTAAAATTTGTCAATTTGTTAAACGTTAGTAATTCTATTATATTTCGAACAAAAACACTAACTAAAAGCTTGGTTAGTACCTGATCTAGCTTTTATTAGAATAATTTTTCTTACGTAACATTCACTACTCACAGAAAAATTGTCATTTTATTCCATTTTTTTCGATAATCTAAAAATAAAAATATAATATATATGATACAATATATTATCTTTAAAAATTTAAAATTACAATAAATATATAAATACCGTAATAAAAAAAATTCTATTTGTTATATAATTTTTATAAAGTTTCAATTTTAGAACAAAAAAATTATAATAGCTGACAAAAGTAACTCAAGAACTATAATTATTTATCAAGGGCGAAGCTAAAATTTTCTTTTTTTTGAGGGGGTTGATCAATTAAACATGATTAATGTAAAAATAAAATAAGAAGAGACATTAATTTTAACTTGTCGGTTTAATTTTCAAAAATTAATTAAAAATTAAAGAAATTAAAGAAAAAATAAGAAAAATTTACAAGGCAATTACTTTTGTATTAAGATTATAATATTCAAATTTTTTAATTATTTTTATAATCATAAAAAGAGAATATTAGTTGACATACTATAATTGATATTAGGGTTTTTTTTTTGCTCGATTGAAAAAAGAATTCTTAATTTAAGGAAGTAATTATTATGTATAATAATGCTTAATTGAGTAAAAATTAAAGAGGATCAAATTAATAATGATAAAGTTTAAAACTCACAAATTTAATAAATTAATAATATTAATGTACCATTCATTTTATAAAAAAAATTATCAAATGAAAAATGTTGGGGGCCAAATTGAAAATTTTCCTTTTTCTCTCATCTAAGAGAGGCTTTCCTTCATTGTGTTTGCATGAATGGAGGGCGCAAATGGACATTTTCCCTTTTTGTTCTTAACTAGGAAATGTTTTCCTTCACAGCTTCACCGGGTTTACAAGAATTTAGTGGGGGCAAGGCCTCTGCCAGCTCCTAAATTCGCCCCTGCAATTTGTTAAATTCTAGGTAAATCTAGTAATATTTGATATGATTATACGAATATGATACGTATAAGATAAAAAAAGTACAACACGATATAATTATTTTTTAAAATTTATATAAAACAAATTATAAACGTATTAAAATTGATAAAAATATAAAAACTTTAAACATGATTATGATCTAATAAAACATACGAATATACAAATTGTAAGGTCTAATGCAAGGTAAAATGCCAGCTAAATTTGTTGTTAGTGTTTTTCTTATGCAATGTAACGTAATTCATCTGGAATATGACGAAAAGACTAACATTTATAAAACTGATAAGTTTTAAGACTAAAAATTTATATGTGAAAGTTTTAAAACTTAAATAATAATAATAATAATAATAATAATAATAATAATAATAATAATAATAATACTTATGTTTTAGACTAAACTATTAATTACCTCAAAATTTAAACAAATAAAAAGATGAAAATGAATATTAGATCCAGCCACTTGGATATTTTATAACTAATCCTATGCACACTTAATTTGTGGGTACAATTAATAAATAATTAACAAAATATAAAAAAATAAATTATTAATTTATGAAAATTTATAATATATTAACTATGATTATTTATACATAAAATACATAAAAATGACACAGATTTATGAATTATTAGCGTATATAAAGAACATTAATGTTTTACTAATACAAGAAAATTTAAACATAATATAATTATAAAATACAAAATACGATATAAAAATAATATAAATATAATATAAATATATAAATATATTAATTTTTATACGTATTAATATATTAATATTTATATAAATATATATTATAAAAAATAACGTAAATATAATTTGCTTTTTCACTTATAAATCAAACAAATTTATTTACTCTTCTTTTTTTTTCTTCTACTTTAATTTTTCATTCATGCTGCTGCCTTAACAAACATACATCCTATCCAGGTGAACCTTTATTTTATTCTAGATAGCATTTTTCTCTGATTTATTTTCTTTTTCTCTCACTTTCTCGAAAGAATTGTTTAGCTTTAGACTCAGCTCGAAGCCGGCATCGAAGTTTAAGGGAGGGAGGAGAAAAGGAAGAGCAGCGCCCGGTAAACAAGGCTAAACTGTGACGAGGGGAAGAGGTTTATAGAGGACACGTGGCAAAAAGGGCAATGGCCAAAAAACAAAAAAATGGAAAGTTTAGTTGCTTTCACTATGATTTTTTATTGTCAACAATTTTTCTGGTTGGAAAGTTAGCTCACAGATCCAAAATTCGTCTAAATTAATTTATATGATTATTTTTAATAGATAATAAGTTTAAGATTTAAATTTTAATATTTATAATTTTTTATTCAAGATTCTAATAATTCAAAAAAAAGTTTTGTTTCTTGTATTTCGTACTTACTTTGCCAAAGCTATGAAACTTACAGCACGTTTAGTTTATTGGAAAAACTATTTTATTATATGATCAGTTGATGTGCTGTGGTGATGTGATCATTTGATTCGCAAAATGATAATTTCATGGAATGATCAATCTCGACTTTATTCTTCAAACTCTTGGAATAACTATTTCATATCTCCCCAATTGAATAGCTATTATAGCCTTAGACATAATACGAAATTGTTGTAAGGGATTCGAATCCCTTTTATTAAAAATTAAAATTTTATAACATTTCATTCTTCTGAGCTAAACTATAACAATAGATATTTTATTCCACAGAATAACTATTCTAATACAGCTCCATTCTATTCCAATGAATCAAAATGTTTATTGCTATTGACCATTGGGTAAACTTAATGCCATCAAAAACTGCTCTTATGGGAAAGAATTTTGGTATTGGCAGGGAAAATGCACACTACACTAACATGATTTAATTCAATTTATTCATTTAATTACTTTTAAGAAATTACATTTAATAAGTTCGGTATTTCAATTCTAACATCTATAAGTATTTTTCTTACTTTCAAGTTATGATTTCATTTTTTTTTAAAATGCACAAGCAAATATTTTTCTTCTTTTATTCTTCTTAAATATATAAAAAAAATAAGTTTTCAAAATACCACAGAACTGTTTTAATTCGAGAAAATTGAGTTGGATTAAGCTTAATTTGTATATTAGAACAAATGACATTTCCTTACCACCAACATCAACTATACAAAACATTGTAAGATTATAAAATTTTATGGGCTTTATTATTGTATAGAATGCAAGCAAGGACATAGAAAAGTAAATGAAGAAATGGTTTGGTAAGACACTTCCATAACAGTTTTTCAACTTAAATGCAAATAGATTCTTGGAAACATTATTTTCGAGATACAATATCAATACGAAGAAAAATCAAATCGTATTATAATTGTTTTCAATACATTTAAATTGAAACTAAAAAATTTGAGAGCGAAAGAGAATGAGTAAACGAATATAAGTTTTGAATAAGTGTAAATGAAGGTATTTATAAGCACTAATATTGATGTTAAAAATACATTTTCACGAAAGTTAATATTGGATGAAAACAAATCATCGATCTTGGACTAAATACCTCCATGAAAATGTGAACAACTAGCCGAAGAATTATCACTTTTGGAATAAATAATCATCCCAAACAGGTAAGATTTTTCCTTCAAACCCACTTAATTCATAAAAACATACAATCTATATGATTTTTAACCTTTGTTAAAAACAAACACTTCAAAATATAATTTTGAAAATTTTCATTATTTGACGATGATGATGATGATGATATATATATATATATATATATATATATATGTACATACAATGCATATCATATTATAGCTCAACAATTGCTCTACGTTATCTGCTTTTGGTATTGAAATTTGAACTTCGTTTCCTACAATGGAATTGGTCTTTTTTTATTAGATCTGATGAAATGTGAATTAAACATATCTTATTTTATTTTTTCATATTAATTATATAAAAATAAATATAATATAAAATATTAAATATATTAAAATTTTAAATATAAATATAAAATATATAATATATAGTATCATATTTATCGTATTCATATATAATTTTCTTACTGCAGGGAACAGTAGCAGGGGCGGCCGGGCCTGCTGAAAATACTCAGGCTGATGATGGGTTTAAGCATTTATTTTAGTCCAACTTGATTGGGGAAGCAAAGCATGTTAATTTGTTTAAAGAAACCTCGACATACTCGCTTGAAAAGCATGCTTTCTGTTCACCATATCAGATGCAGGTTTACGTGGTTAATTTAATTTGTTTTTCATAGAAAATAAAAAAGACCTAATTTTGGGATGGGTTATCGTTAGGTTATTATTTAATAATAAATTTTTATTTAAATTTAATTATAAAATATAAAATATTAATATAAAAATTATTTTTTAATATTTTAATATTATTTAGATAATAAAACGTGTCAATGGATCAACTCGGGTCTAGCCCAATTCATTTTTGTGAAAAAAAATTTTTTATCACGATCGGACCCGCTTATGAAAAAGTCTAAACGCTATTAACAATTATTTATGAATTATTTTTATAAAACTTACATTTAATACATTACTTTTATTAAATTAAAAAATACATTAATTTACCTTTTTTCTTTTCTATGCATATAAATCATCCAACAAAGTTCACTAGAGACTTTGGTTAACAATTTTTTTGTATATCAATGTCTTAGTACATATCCCTAGCAGGCATGGAGATTATTAGCAATGTCAACAATTAATCAGTTGAAATAGAAAGTTTGAATTTATTCAAGGGGTTTTACTATATATTATTTATAATGCTTCAATTAATTGGTGTTTGTAATCACTTATTTAGAATTATATAACTATTATATTTTTTTATTTAATATATTATTTTTATTATATTTTCAAAAAGAATTCATTAATTAGATTTTTCTTTTCTTAAACATCACCTTAAGTTGTGTCATTGAACAGTGATTAACATTTTCATATTTATGATAATATTTTTTTGTATTAAATACAATAACTGACATGAAGTAATATAATGAATTTTAATATATAAAATATTATTTAATATGAAAGTGCAAAAATACTTATTAAATTCTTTATTAATTAACAATGTTTTTCAACTTTTATGGTATCCCCTAAATGCTAATCAACGTGTGTAACGTGAATAGGTATGGCAAAGATTGATCGGATTTAAAATATCCATTTGCTTTATCACAATTTAATCCGAAAAATCTAACTTGATAAAAAAAAAGTTAATGATTCGAAGTTACTCAATTCGAATATAAAAAATTTAAACTCGAAATGATTAAAATATAAATTAATTCGAATTAATTTAAAAGTAGTTCAATAATATATATATATATATATTCATTTTAATTATTAAATATAATAGTTTTATGATAATTAAATATTGAGATTATTGTATTAAATAACAAAACTTCTTAATTTTTATTATACAACATAATGTGAACTTATAAATTTATACTTATATTATTTTACACAAATTAATGCTCAAAATCAAATGTTATGACTTCAAATATTAAAAAGTTAAAACCAAGCCAACCTTGTAATATTTATTTTTCATTGCACTATTTGCTATTGAAATGATCAATTATTAAAATTAAATCAATTATATGTCAAGTAATTTTTATTTTTTTATTTTTTATTTTTTTATAACATTAAGTTTAGACCATCGGACAATAGGCTAATTAAATAATCAATACCAATAATATATATTTTTTACATTATCATACTCTTTTTAGGGATGGCTGTCCTTGAAGTTATTTAACTATTTTGTTTATTTTCAATTTATTTTTAATGAATAAGATGGACAAGTACCAATGTATGAAATATCAATAAGAAACACTGAAAATAAATTAATAATTATTGCATGAAAAATTGAAAATAAATATTAAATATCAGTCAATAAAAAAATTATTTAATAATGTTTAATTATGACCAAAGTTAGTTTTATATTTAAGACAACATGATTTTATATTAAAAAATGATTTTTAATTAATTTAATTTTGGTATTTTATTTTTATATAATTTAATTGTATTTATTTGATTTTAGAAGTTAACAAATCGAAATCAAATAATCTGAAATGATCTAAATTTGAATGGTCTAAAGGTTAAATTTAAATAATCTAAAACTAAAATGATTTGAACATGAATTGACTTGAAATATATGAAAAGATTAAATTTTAAATTAATTCGAATCCGAATTAATCTAAACCAAAATGACTTTAACTGTATGATGTTTTTTTTTTTCCAACTCAAAATGATATATAAAGTAATACAACCCACATTGAATCAACCATTCATTTGTATCCTTTCTAACAAGAATAGAAAAGGAAACCGAAAGTATCAAAAAATTAGGTATTTTTTTAAATGAGAAGAAAGGTGGAGAGAAAGCATGCTTTGGATTGATATAAGAATATTATTGAATAATGAACCCAAAAAAAAACCTTTGCTTAAAGGGGACACTTTTGAGGGTGATTGTCCCAATGCTTAAGATAATTAGGTTTTACTATATTTAACCTACACTTCATAATCACGCTTTTATGCTCCCATGCGTATTTACGATAGCCATTTATTCATTTGAAAAAAAAATCATTATTTATTTTTTCTTTATTTATTAATATATTATATTATTTATGATAATATTTTTCAATCTTCATTTGCTTAGAAATTCCAAATGTTGGGGAATGTGTCCTAAAGTTGAAAATCATGTCTCTTCTCTCTCTCTCTCTCTCTCTCTCTCTCTCTCTATATATATATATATATATATATATTATTCCATTGGGTTCAATTTTCGATTCGTTTGAAAAGCAATGAGGTCATTAGGGGAATAATGGTCGTTTTTTAATAATTGAATTTTGATACACTCATTGCTCGAGATCCATATAATTCTTTTCTTTGTCCATTTCTACTTTTAGATTGGCTCAATGCCATTGGATTTGAATTCGGAATTCAGTCTGGTTGAGTCATATAACATTGTTAAGAGAAAATATTTAATATATTTGAATTTGAATGATTGAATTTTAATATTTTTATTTTAAAACCGTAGTTTCATATATATATATATATATATATATCATTAGAACTATGCTACTCGGTCTAGTATATAAAGATGCAAGAACTCTGAAAATATGGATAATAGGAAAGAAAAGGTTTTAATTATTTCATAGTTAGTTGACA
>JBBYHK010001632.1:0-12523 GCA_038382065.1 Adansonia grandidieri | reverse complement strand
GATATTAAGATTCAGACTTCAAATTTGTTCAATATTAACTTTATTATTATTATTATTATTATTATTATTATTATTATACATTATTTTTGAACAATTAAAAATAAAAATTCTATTAACATACAACTTGCACAGAAAAGTTTTCAATAATTAAAAATATTAAAAAGAATTTTAACAAAAAGAAACAAATGTCTAACATATATATCAGACAAATTTTTAGACATAAACATAAAATTTAATCTTTCAAATATATATATATATATATATCAAACACATACTCAAATCTAAATATAACACTTTATTTCAGATTCAAATAATGGGATAGTGAGAGTGGAAAAAAAAACATAGATTATTTAGCCCTAAATAAGACAACATAACGTTGTTTGCCAATATCCTATAAATAAATAATTAGAAATCTTTTTATCCAAACCAAAATCCTATTTCGCATTTTGTGTTTTGAGTATCATTCCCAATGAAAATAACCCAAAGTTAGATATATTGATTCATATATTCGTGTTATATTTTTATATATTATATTGTTTTAAAGTATTTTATATTTTTATAAACTTTGATACATTAGTAATTTATGTTATATGAGTTTTAATATATTCGTATATTTATATCATTTTTATGATATTATATTTTTAATTTTCTTTGTCTTATTCATATTGTATAATCATGTTTTAAATTACAAAATCACCCAAAGTTCTTTAAATTAGTCACTTAATCCAAAATGGGGAGACAGCAAACCGGTGATAATTAGGTACCCTATTTGACGGCATTGCCTCCATGTTTTATCGTTATTTAATTTTAAATTTGCATATCTTCGGAGGAAAGATTTCTTCCTGAGAAACATATAATTTTTTTTTAAAGGGTATTTTAATTGATTATATATTTTTAAGTAAACAATAATTTTTAGCATTCAGCTTCCAATCATAGGCTATTGTCCATTGTTTATTTTATGTTATATTTATCTTATTTTTATATTATAATTTTATTATATTTTTTATGCAAAATATAAAACATTCATATATTCATATTAAATTATATTTATATTATATTTGTGTCATTTAATTGTGTTCTATCCAAAATTATCAACCATAGCAAACAGCCATATCTCCATTCACGTTCTAACAAAATATTTATTCATAAAAGCATATGATTTTTTGAGTGCATGGATGACTTAAACCACTAAAAAGGTTAATATTATATTCTTTCAGTTTATAATATAAAATTAATTAAGCTAATGCACGGTTGATTAAATTGTTGAAAGATGACAAATCTTTTCATTATTTGCTTTGATAATATCTTTAATCTTAATTAATATCAAGATAATTTATTCTTAAACCCTTTTACGTGTTGATCTATAGGTGGCCACATTCTAGGGATAATTAAATCTTGTAACTTTTTATTACTTATTAAAAAATGCATATTTATATTCATAAAAAAAATAAGATTCGAATTCGTATAAACGTATTTTTTAGAAATGACAGCCACATATCTTCTAATAGGATTATTTTCACGCCGTAAAATAGACAAATATAAGTGAGTAAAGATTGGATGAAAAAAACAATTTATTTTATTATTATAAGATTTGATTGATTCATTTATTCATCAATTTTGTTCCTACCATAAACAAGGATAAATTGTATGGTCAATCATTAAAGGGTTAATGGTTTTTTATCTTGTTCTTTCAATTATAAAAAAATTATAATTTGATTATTAATTTTGAAAACTTTAATTTTTTTAATCATTCAGTTGTTGAAAGCCAATGAACGGTTGGTGTTGAATTATTACGTCATTTGACACTCGTCAAGTGATATTGCAATTACCATTTGACATCATGTTTCATTATAAAATTTTTTAAGAAATAATTTTTTTTATAATTTAAGATTCATATATTTGAAAAAGATAAATTATAAATTTAAATTATTCATTTTTCAAATTATTTAAATTATTTAATTTTTCAAGAATTTATATTGTAGACACTCAATTTTGAAATCTCACAATTTGATTACAAATATTTGTTCAATTGATTATTATTTTGATCGTTATTGTCAACAAAATTATATAATATACATTTTTAAAAATAAAGAAAATAGAAAAAATGGTAATTTTTTAAAAACTTAAGAAATAATTTTATTTTATTGAAATAAATAAATATTTTGTTGGAAAAACAATATTTTAATTAATTTTGTAAGATTAAGAATAGGATTGGATTTTTTTATAAGTCATAAGTATCTTTTCTTAAAGTAAATATAATATAAATTTATAATTTGTTATAAATTCAAAACTTTTTAACCAAAAATATATAAATTATAACTCCTATAGTTATAAGTTAAATTCTTTTTTGCAAAAAAAAAAAAAAAGGATTTGGCAGAAATATTTATTTACAAAATATTTTTTTCAAACAAGTTTGATTCAAAATGAATTTTTATAAATTTTATATTTTTCATTTTCCTTTTTGAAAAGCTATTTTATAAAAGTTCATGCTCTTACTTCTATGTGAAAAAAAATAAAAAAAAAATCAAAAACTTATTTACATTTTTTATAAAGTTGAAAAGCGGATTTAAACATTATCTCAAGATATTTCAATATAAAAAAAATGATAGAATAATTTATTATATTAAATTCCACTAAGTTGGTGACCAAATTATTGTAATACCATGTTGATACTGAGACTTGACTATGAAAATCAAAATGTTAATAAATTTCAAAAACATTTCAAATTATTATTTTCCAAAAGTTAAGTGATTAAAATAAAATCTCTCAAAAAGTTAAGCGACCCAAATGTTTAACTTACTTTTTTTTAATATTCAATTTAAAAAAAATTAAAGAAAATATCATTTGCTTGTCAAGTAATATGATAATAACAAGCGGTGAATGACGTGATAATATAATTATAGCCAACCATTAATATATAACGATTAAGTAATTAAAAAAAATTTCTTAAATGCAAAAGTTCATATCATAATGTTTCATAATTAAATGACCAAAACAAAATTATGTTTTAAAGAAAATTATAATATATCGTAGAATGAAAATTTTCACATGCGGGGATTATTAATATAACACGTGTTTAATTAATTTATTTATTTTAAATATATTTTATCACATGCGGGGATTATTAATATAACACGTGTTTAATTAATTTATTTATTTTAAATATATTTTATGTGATATACGTCACTTTATTAATTTTATTTGTAAAATTTTTTTTATTTTAACGTGACAATTATCCAAATTTCAATAACTAAACGTGTATTTTATACTTCAAACATTAGCTTTTCTTTCTCTTAACTCTAGATTTTGATTAAATTAATGAGAAACACTCGGTTTCCCAAACTCATAATCAAGTACCTGCTTAATTAAATAAAAGAAAAGCAGCCAAAATAATGTTAATTACCACCTAAAACCATGTCATCCAATTCACCATATCTGCTTTCTCATTAATTTAAATTAGCATGTGATAAAGCATCAATTAAATAAATAAATATCTGCACGTGCTCATCTGCAATTTTTGTCATTGTAAATGCATATGCATGTTAGATTTCGGCTAATATTTTTGTAAAACTTTATTTTATACATATATATGGGAGGAATCTTTAAAAAAATTAAAGAAAAAATGTCTTTTTATAAAAATTTGGGAGAAATTATCTTCAGTTAATTGTATTCTAACATCTGCAATCTCTTCTGTAATAAATATATTTGATAAGTATAAAATTCATTCAATGAGGATAAAATTCGAACTTTAACATCTGTAATCTCTTCTGTTATTTTCGGATTGTAATCTCTTTTATATAAAAAAATTAAATATAACGATAACTAAGCCCTTGCATATTTCCATTATTGATTGAATTCATAATCTTCTGATAAGGATTTAGCTATAATTATGAATGAAAAAGTTGTTTATATTTAAGTCAATCATTAGGAGGTCCATGATCCACAGTAGATGGGAAATTCACGTGATTAATATTATTTATGTTATTTGTGTTTGATAATATTTTTTATTTATGCATAAAATCTGTTTAAAATTAAAGATTAAAATTTGAAAAGTATATAATTTATTCTCATATCAATTAAGTCTTGAATCGTTTGCAGTCTTATCTATTCAAGTTGAATCTCTCCACTTATGACTAATTGAGCTAAGTTGAAAGTTTAACATTGTATCAAAATTCAAGTTCTATTTTGTGATTCTCAACATATATCTCTTCTAAATTCATCACATATTAGTTATATTTATATGTGTTGAGATAAGTTAAAATTGTGTTATCTCACATCGATTAAGTCTTGAATTGCCTTTTGTCTTAATTAAAACTGGATCTATCCTTTTATAGCCAATTGACTTTAGGTTTAATGTTTATCTTGATTTAAAAAATTAACAACCACTCAAATCATTTTGATCATTTTGAAGGAAGATGAAGTGAGGCTAGAAATTTAGGATTGAGATCCCATCTATTATTTTTTTATCTATTTTTTTAATATATTTATCAACACCATTCATATATAAAATTCACTTATGAATTGTCAAAACCAAATTTATGAATGGTAATTAAAGTTGTATTGAATAATAATGGATAGAAAAATAATGGAGAAAATGTCAACCCAAAAGCCTAAGCCTTTGCTATAAATAAAAAAATGATTGAACCACTGAAGAACTCATGAATTGGTCAATATCAATTGGGATCGAAATTTTGATTTCTTAAAATAAAGAAATTTTATTTAAAAATTTAGAAGTTAATTTTAACGTTAAAAAAATTCGATTTTATCATAACATAATGTCTTAACTCAAAATCGAATCTCGGTCGTGAAGATAATTTTTAATCCAAAACAAATTTGATCTCTAGATTCAATCTTTTCATGTGAAAGAAATTAAAAGACTTAACCTAATTAGTTCAAGTAATTATTTTTTAAAAAATGATATTTTAAATTTAAAATCTCAGTGTTTATAATCTTTTTTGATATTTTCATATTATGATATTTTTATAAAAAAAGAGAGCAAGATATTTTAAATAAGAGAAAATAATATTGCGACTTTCTTCAAAGCTTCTTAATTTACAATCTTTTCAATGGAGGAATCATAAAATAAAAAAATATATACATATGTATTAATTTATGTTAGTGTTTATCGTCTTTATATATTTAAGATTATTATGAAGTGTATAGGTAATGTAGTTTTTTAACTTAGTTATAGAGTTAAAAACTTCACGACTAGTACACCTCATAATAGTCTGTATGTTTATCTTGCACGGGTGCACATAAATAGGGCCAGGGTTATTGACTTTGTTCCCAACATTATCCTACTTAATTTATATTACAATTTTTTTTTTAATACTTGAATTGCAGGTCATTTATATTTGAATAGAGACTTGATTGATCATTTTAGAGAGAACTGTACAAACTTTAATAAAGGAAATTCATCCAAGTCTATTTATTTGTATTTGAGATTATTAAAAATTAAATTATAGTCACTAAATTTAACAATTTAAACAAATTAAATGATTATTGGTTACCAATTTTATTATTTTATATAATCATTTTCATCATAGATTTTTATTGCTGCAAAAAAAAAATTTAAGTGAAGAAAGTTATCTAATTTTAAGAGGTTTTATGGCCAACATACATTAAACTTAGATATCATTCACCAAAATAAATTGCTGATAATGAAAATGAACTATCCAATTTGTTACTAAATCAACTGTTAACAACATAATTTATGGACAAAGAAATAATTGTTCTCTTCTCAAAGAGTGGGATTTAATTCTCTTAGTTATAAGAGATGCTAATGCAGTCATTTGATCACATTTACACATGGTGACATGTGCTAACTAATTAAATGCTATCAACATAATTACTTACTAGTCTTCTAATTATTGTGAAGTCGAAATTATAAGTTCATTTAAGCATGTTAAAACCTACATTGGGGTGGGAAGGAGCTAAACAAATTAAAGAGAAAAAAATATGAAATCACATGAAAATTAACATTTTAAAATAGAAAAGTGCTAACGATTAGGAAATCCGAGCTCATACTTATCGACATCAAATAAAATTAAAACATACATAGCATGAGTAGTAGAAAGTAATTTAAATCACGGATCTAATTTGAGATCTTACCTACTCAAAGACTCGTCACATTGAGTATATTGTTCCCTACATGAACACAACAACAGCTTGGTTAATTCGATCTCCCTTTGAGGTAGCAAGGAGCACAAGCATCCTTCCTCTAACGGTATGAACAATCACTGGCACTTTCTTAAGATATGGTGATTCACCCGTGCTAGCAAGCTGATCTCTATATCATAATCAAAAGGCCAATTTTCTTTCAAATCCAAAAAACCTCAAGAACAAGTCTACTGATTTTGATTTTTACAAAAAAAAAAAAAAAAAGGAGAAAGAATATTGCAAGGCCAATTCATCTTCTCTAGATGTTTCATTCTTGAAAGCTATTTTCAGAATGAAAAATATGTCAACTTTGAAAGTTTTGTCAAACCTACCATGAAGATTTCTTAATCAAGAGAACTAATTTTCTTTCTCCGAAAACCTTGCGTCAACCTCTTTAAAGAAGCTATTTTTACAAGTGATAAAAAAATTTTACTCAATAAAATTTGCATTGCATTACAATCTCTTAGGGAAGTGGTTGGAATTTCAATATCATTTAAACTCCCATTAGAATAGGAACTCTTCCTATCTTTTAGCATTTAGGTTTGGTTAAATCTCTAGCAATTGAAGAACTAGCTGAACCTACCCATAATGTGTCCAGACTCGACTACCAAGGGATAGTGAGATAAGACTTCAATCCAAGATCAAATTTCTAGTTAAAGTGAAACACTTTCACCTAAAGCTTCCATGTTTAACAATAATTCTATCTTATAGTGTCATGTATGAACCTATCCAATTGTTATGTTTAGATGTTGCTAGTCCAAAAGTTTGATTCTAGGTTCATCTCTCAGAATCCAAATGAGACTCAACCAACTTGGTTTAACAAAGTTTGATTCATTATCAAACTCCTTGCTCAAGTAAAACTTTTCCACTTAGCAAGTGTTAGAGTCCAAATCAAACACTAACTCTCAGTGCAGAGTTAGGACTTAGACATAATCTAAATAATGTCCAGCACAACTCCAAATTCAGCTAGGATGACATATATTAAAATTTGCCTACTTTAGACATTGTCTTGTTAAAACAAGTGTATCTGCATTATCTTATTAAGATATAAGGACAACTTATCTTAAGACATATCTACTTTAGACATTGTATTAATAAGCCAAGCTTATCCATATTGTCTTAACACATATCTACTTTAGACATTATCTTGTTAAGACAACCTTATCTATATTGTCTTATTAAGACTAGCTTATCTATATTGTCTTAACACATGTTTATTTTAGATATTATCTTGTTAAGACAGACTTATTTCGAAACTTTCAAATTTTCAACTTAAATGTCTCATTTTCAGATATTAAAAAGAGGAAAAGTTTATGAAAAGTAAAATAAATACCTCAAATGAGATTTCAACAAGTAAAAAGGAAATTATTCTTGAAATATATCTAAATAAAATTCATATTTCAACTTTGTAGCCCTTACAATACTAAAAAAGAAAAAAAATTAAAATAATGCTTAAGTAACTAATTATGAAATTTCAACTTGATAGTATTTTATTACATTATTATGACTTTAGCAATATTAAATAACTTATTTTATTGCATTATAAAGGCAACAAGCAAAAGTAAAATTAAAATCCCAAAAGTACACATAAATTGTGCTTCGAAATTTACATTGTGAGAAGGCTAATTTTAACTTTTTTTTTTGGGAACAAATTGGAGCCCGTAATTTAGAAAATGATTGTAAATAATGAAATTTGAATTCAGATTCACTAAATATCACTTTTTTAAAATAATTTCATAGACTAACTAATTAAATTTCATATTCAATTTTAACTTTTTTCTACATATATAAACATCAAAGGAAAATGTTTTTTGCTTTGATCGAGTAACAAAAATATTGTATTTCCTTATACATTTTTTTGGATTAGATTAGATTTTAATGAATACCCTTAATTGAATGTAAAATTCCTATTGATTTAGGATTCATTATATTGAAATTGAATAATTAAAAACAATATCAATATAAAGATTATATTGATTAGAGGGCCAAAGCTGAGGCGAGTGATAATTAAGAAATAAATTTGTAACAAGTGATATTAATTTTTTTTTTAATTGAATGAATGTAATATAATAAATTTAATTTTATAAATAATATTTTAACTGCCTTTAACGAGTATCAATAAAGATTTAAACACCCATTAAATAGATGCAATATGCAGGCATCAAATACAAATATTAGACATTATAATTGATGAATATGTGTTGTGTTTTGGATTTTTTCGTTCTGGATGTGTAAGTATAAATGCAATATAAATTATTAAATATGTCAAAATTTAAAAAAAATGTCATACTATATTAAACGTGTTGTATTAATTATGTTAATCATTTTAAAAAATATCTTATCATTTTATCATATCATTTTCATGTTTCTTAAACATATCATAAATTCACATCATACTCAAAGTTGTCGGATGTAATAAACTTATCCTAGAATTTTTTTTTTTAATTTATCTTCATTAATTATCTTCTCCAATAAATTCTTTTGGCAAATGGTGCGAGAAGATCATGTGCTTCGTTTGACAGACAATTAAACCTAAAAGAAATTGACAACTTCACATATTTATTTCAGACTTGCAAAAGTGATGTACAATTGCCACAATTGAAATTGCAACAATTTTATTGTGCACAACTTGCATATATATATATATATTATTGTAAACTAAATTAGTCTCGAATGATTTTATAATTTCATATATGATTAATATCAATTGAAAATATTATTATTTTTTTTATATTTAATGGTTGAAATAATTTTATATTAAATTCATGTTTAAACATTTTAAATTTATTTGAAACTCAACGCATATCATTTATGTGAATAAAGCATGATACAACAGTTTAATTTAAGAAATATAAACTGTATAAAAATTTAAGAAAGTGTGTAAAATAAATTTAAGTTTACTCTAATATAAATGGATCTCCTTTCTCTAGATATATGTAAAATATTAATCAGTGTTTAGTGAAAAATATAATTAATTTGTTATTTTTATTTAATTTAGTAAAAATAATATATTAAATGCATAAATTTATCCCTAAAATAATAAATAAATAATATTTAATTAGTAAAATATTAATCAAAGCCTAATGAGACCGATTAAAATAATATATATTAAAAAATATAATCAATACATTAATTTTTTTAAATTTATAAAGTTAATATATTAAATATAAAAAATATAATAGTTAAATCATTTTTAACTATGCTGATCCTATACATATATATATATATATATATTTCCAAGAGGCAAAAATATTTGAATTTTAGGTGCTCAAATAGCATAGCCTTTCAATGTATCCATTAGTTATGGAAGAATATTCTCAAAAAGTAATTTAATTTACAATTATTGGACCAACCGACTTTACCGGAAAAACTGCCAACTGCCAAAACCGACCAACCCCTCAACTCTCTCTTTTGTTTTTTGTCGGTTTGCATTTAATCTATCAAATAATTAAATTTTGTTTTATATGCCCACCAATGGTAAGGCTACAAGCTTCAAGGAAAAAAAAAACATTGAGAGAAACATTTCTTGCATTTTCTTTTAGAAAAGTGCATGCACTTCAACAAAAGTTGACAAACATTGTTACGATTAAACCCAAGTTTAAACCGAGCTATTTAAAAAATTAAATTTACTAATTTTAGATATGGTATATAAAAATAATATATATAATAAATATGTAAATATATTAAAAATTATATCATATAAATTATTAATTTTTTAAAATTTATATAAATGAATAATATGTTAAATATAATTGTAACACATAAAAATAAATACAAACCCAACACAAGTTTATGGATTTTCAGGTTTATTAAAAAATTAGAATAGTTCTTATATAATTTACGATGATATTTTGTATTAAATGCAATAAATAGTAGATGGTTTGATCATTTTTAATACATTAAATGAATGTATTATTAAATATAACAAATTAATAATCTAAATTTTTTTCAATAAAATATGATCAGGGTATGTTAACAAAATTCTTTTTAAAAAAAAGGACAGGTAATGACAATATATTTACATAATGCATATTTTTCTTGGATTATTATCAGATATATCGTTAACAAAGTTATTTGAACTTTACAAGTAAATTTAAAAAACTACTATATGTCCTATTTATTTTATTTTATTTTCATAATATGCACTTAGAATCTGTGAAAATTTTTTTACCCGACTACTACCTGATAATAATCCTATTTTCATACATGTCTTATTCAAATTATTCATTTTTGAGCTCTGTGATTTTTAAATGAACCCTAATATATATCAAGATTAACTGCTTTAATTTTTTGGGATTGAGATAAGTATTTTCAATTATTCAATTGAAGTGAATATATTATTTTATAAAAATAATTCCCTGAAATCTCATCCTAATTAATTAAGAAATGGGAAAGCTCCATCCTTTGATAATTGGTCTTCTACTATATGGCCCCAAATGAGAAGTGTGCGGTGAATTAGGGCACATGGAGGGGCATATTCTATGGGAAACAAAGGAGAGGTGGTTGGGTACCTGCAATAGAAATGGTCGGCAATCCTTTGTGCTAACTTTTGTAGTATTTGCATTGAAGATGAGAACTTTTTAGTGAGCAAAAAACATTTATTTTGATATTTGTTGCATATATGCAACTTGCTCAAAAGTTATGGAATCGAACTCAAAAATCAATGACCAATAAATAACATGAAAGTGATTTCATTTATTCATTTGTGAAAAATCTAGGTAAGATTATATATACATGTATAAAACATAGCTAGATATTAATCTTTAAGAGTAATAATATGAACCAATTGGATTACGTCTTTAGTTTTTAGATTTTATTTGATAATTGATATCATTTTCATTGTCGGTGTATAGATATATACACTGTCAGTTTATTAAATATAAATTTTAATATCAAATTACACTAAAATAAAGAGTTGAAAGGATGAAAGGCAACATCAAAATTTTGGCTTAGCAATAGTTATAAAAATATAAATTTTTATATAATATTGATCTTACTAAATGATTTATTACCCAGATTTTGGTTTTAAAAAAGTTAGTGATCTAAAGGAATGGCTTATTGCCAAAGTCTACATTGGATTTGGTTTAATATTACTTCCTTAGAAAAACAAATATAATATCCTGAAACATGAATCCCCTTATCTTTGATGTGAGTTTTTTCCTTTAGGGATATGAGAAACGATGCAAGAAGTTAACTTGATTGAAATGTGAAGAAATTTGATGGACAATCATAAAATCTAATTTATTTTTGGTATGAAAAGGTCGTAATCTAAAAATAGGAGAAAGATTATAAATGCTAATATCGAATTCTAAATCCGTTGAATGTGAATTTTTAAAAATGTTGACTGTACGAAACAACTTGATTAAATTATGAATTTCATAAAATCCAACTTTACTACTTATGCAGTTGTGATTTAAGATTGAAAGAAGACATGAAACACAAAACTCCCGAAGTTTTAAAAGTTAAGGATTCGTTTATAGAAGATGCAAGGCCTAATTTAGCAATGGTTTTGTTGAACATTCAAAAGTTCTTCGAGAAAAAATAAATTAAACTGACGAATTATAAGAAAAAAAAATACAAAAATGACAATGATAGCATATTTAAGATTTTAAAGAATAATGCAAGCTCCAAACAAGTGAGATTTTGGATCAAGAACTAAGGAATCTTAGGAAGTTTAAAATTGAGATGTTGAATACGTGTCGAGAGAGAGAAGTCATGTTTAAGTTATTTGCTCAATCAATTATGGTCTTGCTAAAAGATAACTTTGGAATCTATTTTTAAATCATACTTGGTCATTGGATCGGAGTGATTGAGACATATTTAGAGAGCCTAATAGATATGGAAAAGACATAATTTTTTTCAAATTCTAGGTGAATTTGAACTTGAAATTTAACATAATTTGTTCATATAGTTAATTTTACAAAGTGATATTTAATAAGTCGAGATTCAAATCCTACAATCTATAATTTTTAAAAAAAAAAAAAAGAAACTATGACCTCTTTTATACCAAAAGTAAATTGCAAATGAATTTTTTAGAAAATCATTGTATATAGATACTTTTATTCTCTTCAGATTGTGATAGTTTTTATGATACTTTGTCATGGTATCAAAGTAAGAGTTTTCTCTTAGCTGTTAGCGCTTCTAATAAGTTGTTATCGCTATGAATTAAGTTTATATGACATGGTAAATTAATCTATTCTCATTAAAAGGTGAAGATAAAAAAAACAATTTAATTTTAATTAAATTATAACACCCTAATCTCATATCAGTATATCAAAACTTACTTCATCTATTACCATTTGTTTTAAATTTAACATCAATCTTAAAATCTAACATATGCATGAACAACTATCAATAAGACAAT